>JAWWES010000001.1:109403203-109442597 GCA_035583135.1 Lophotriccus pileatus
GTAATACTACTCATTAGGCTGCTTTTGAAGTATGGGTTGTGTGCACAAAGGCTTGACCATTTTTTTCTAACAGTAGCTGTTGTTTGAATAAAACATGTTGTTACACATCCCTTGCAAAATTTGTTTCTTGTCCTTCATATTTTCTCCCAGGGATATTGCCAGTGTGATTTCTAGAGTTCCTTCAGGTTTCCATGGGTTTTCACACCCTTAGATGAGGAATGATTTATTCTCCACTGCCTCAAATCTGTCATTGGTTTTAGTGCATGTTATCTTCCTCCCTTACAATTCTTATATGATTTCAAGAATGTTTTAGGGAGAACTTAGCTGTTTACATCTAAGTCATTCATTATCAGCAATTTATCACTCTACAGTACTTTTTTCCTACTTTTAGATGTGCATAAAATACAAATAACTAGTATTATTTTAAGTGTACACTAAACTCATATTACAGTAACAAATGGATAGAATTACTTATGGCATATATTCATTATTACATGCACTAACATTATATAGCATGCAATAATATCTAATATGTATGCTGTGCAGTTGACTGTGTCCTGTGCTGCACATGGGACTTGCAATCTAATAAAAACCAGAAAAGTAGCTCCAATGACCTGTATGAAAACCATACTTTCAACCTAATTTTCCCTTTTTCATGGTTGCATTTCTGAAATTGAGATCCTAGAAAGCCATGAAGAAGTCTTCAGCATGAAAGGCGACCTTTTTCAAGATGCCAGATGCTGTGTGGTATGTATTTTATCCATGGCTAAATGGCTTATGCATTTATTAGCACCTTCAGATTCAAAGCTTGCCCACTTGGTGCTAACAGAGAAATATTTTGCATTGCCTGATGTCAGTGTGTGCTCTAGCACATTCTAGAAAATTCCAGAAAACCTGTGAAGAAGATGTATCGTAGGTTTAAGACACACGAACCTTAAATGGTTTGGAAAAGCATAGATAAAGTTTGAGAAGGGCAGGTTTACACATTACAAATATTGACTAGATAAAGGACAAGCACCAGCAAATAAGACTTGAGAAAGTCAATTGAACACTTCCTATTATGTGTAGATTAAGTGCTGCCTTCCCAGTTTAAAGGGTTTTATTTTGCACCTACTGTCTTAAAGAAGGTTCCTGTGATCCTCTGGGATACTTGGAGAGGAATTCAGTTGCAGCAGGGAAATGGTAATTTTCAGGCTGTCACAGGAAAGCCAACTCTTGTGGGACAGGGATTAGGAACAGCAGATACAGGAAGCCTCCACAAATGGATCAGGAGCTGGCCTGGAAATCTGAAGGGCCATATCAAACTTCTTTACTTGAATTACCAGGTTTGTTAGGAAGTAATTACAGTGTGAAGATGGAGACTCCACTAAGGCTGGTGCAAAACTCTGCTCTGAAACAGATAAGTTGAATAGCTGTGTGAGTCCTTGAAGCTATTTAAGAAACAGAAGGTGGATCTTAATATCCATATTTAAGGATTAATCATCTGCAGCTGGTGCGAAACATTCACAAGGGAGCATAAAAGTAAGCCTTCAGGCCTCCTGGTAAGGAGATAATCGGGTAGTTATGACATTGTAGTGACAGCAGTGAAGTTTCACGCTCTTCAGGGCCTCGGTAGATGGCATGGCCATCCCAGCAGGACAGTCCTGTGCATGTTGTGCAGGGGGTTTTGCTGCTTCCAGGGTATTAACTGGAACTGTGTATCCTTCACAGATATGTTTTCATTGAGGCAGTTTCCAAGAGAGTAGCTCATTTTTTGCCTAGCAATAGCAGTCAGAAGATAATTGCTGCTTAGTAAATAGCAGAATACAATTTAGCTGGCTGCCTAAAAATAAAAAGAAAGCAAAACCAGCCAAGAAACTCAGTAGTCCAGTATTTCCACAAAATATGAATGTGGGCAGGAGAGTAGGTGCTGGTACCACTGTGATCACAATGAAAGAAGCCACAGTTAGCACAGAAAGAGGTAAACAGCAACTATAAACTTTCCCAGGCCTGGTGCTACCCTGGTTTACACAACCTGAGGGCCTGGCCCATGGTAGGTAACTGTAGTGGTTGCTGCTAGTTCTGTGAGCGAAGATGCAGTTCAGTTCAAGGTGACCAGGAAAAACTTTTCCATGCCAGTAAAACAAATTGTTGTAGAAATGAATGTAATTTTAGAAATAACTGAACTGTTGTGGAAGTCGAACTGTCTTCTCCATCTCTTTCTGTCACCTTTGTGCTGTGAGGAAATCAGGTCTGGGGATTCTGTTTTGGTTCATCTTGACTTTTTCAGCCTGACCATTTAGTTGCTTTATGCCCTGAACTGGAAGTGCACAGAGTTCATGGGCACTTTTATTCTTCCTGGGGTTATTACATGGTGTGTGTAGAGGAGTATATATATATATATTTGTACAAATATAAATATTTTTACTTGGACTGGTGTACAGTTCACAGGGTAAAAAACTCTCTGGATGGCCGGGGCCAAAGAGTGGCCCCAGTCACATCCAGCTGGTCACCAGTGGGGCTCCCCAGGGCTCAGTCTTGGGCCCAGTTCTGTTCAGGATCTTTATCAAGGATCTGAAAAAGGGGATCAACTGACTGAGTCAACCCTCAGTCAGTTTACAGCTGACCCCAAGTTGGGTGGGAGTGTTGATCTGCTGGATGGTGGGAAGGCTCTGCAGAGGGATCTGGACAGGCTGGAACAGTGGACTGAGGACAAGGGTATGAAGTTCAACAGGGCCAAGTGCTGGATGCCAACCTCAGGGAAAAGCTCCAGGCTGGGACAAGAGTGTCTGAAAAGCTGATCTGTCCAGTCCTGTCAAATGTGGCAGTGACTGTGAGACAAAGGCTCCAAAAGTAACAGGGGACAGAGGGAGCAGACACAGAAGCATCGAGCATAGTTATACAAGCTTAAAAGTGAGGCTGAAAATAGCTTGCTGCTACAACCATATGACTACTTAGCATCCTGGAGCCATGTTCTACACGGTGAAGAGATCCTAGAGAAAGAAAAGAACGAGATCCGAAAGGAGTTACAAAACCTCTCTGAAGTACTAATGAGCTAAGGCAAAAATTATCTAATGCCTGGAGAGCTTCTCTCTTCCTCCCCCTTCACATCTTGTTTTGGTTTTGCTCTTTTATCTGAGTAGCAGTTTTGAGAAAAATGAGTGTTTAACAAATCAAGTTATCTAAAAAAAACAATTAATATTGCAGGAACACAGAACATGCAGGCAGTAGGCTCTAAACCTCAAATTAAAAAATTACCAAGTAATAAAAGTAGAGTTTTGTTGAAAAAACCCAGGCACCTGATATGTAGGTGTGCTATACTAGAATATGATAGTTTGTTGGCTCTCCCTGCTCACGAACCATGTGTTTTAAGTAGGGGGAAAAAAAAATTATTCCAGGAGGAATTCTGACAGTCATTCTGACAACAGAGCACTCTGTGTCAGGGTCCTGAGACACTAAAAGCTCTTAATTTAGGAGCTGCTAATAAGATTTGCTTCCTCCATTGATCTTAAACTTTTCCTGTTGTCATGAACTTGCATGACCGTGAGGACTCTTGGCTGGGCCTGGCCATCATCTCCAGGTTTGCCTTGTGGTGGGACGGGCTCTGAGCTGTGGGGTCCCCTGTGGCTCCCTGTCCTGAAGACTGTCCTGCTGTGCCACCCTCCTGCAGGGAGTGGATGAGCAGGAGAGTAGCCCATAGTAAACAAGCTAGGTTTGCTCTAGGGAACATTCCCATTCCTCTTCTCTTTCCTTTGGCTTCCATGGTACCTTCCAGGGTATTGTGCTATGGGAAACTCTTAGAACTTACCACACAAACTAATACTTTTGGTTGTTGCAGTTATAACCTCTAAATGAAGATCTGACACTTTGATTAGAGATGTGATATCTAGAATAGAGTGGATAGCAGCTATTAGATTGACAAAAAATAATTAAACTATTTTTAATTGCCATCCTGCAATTCCATTTATGTTGTTTCAAAATGGGTATCCCATTTGGCAACAACTCATTTTTCAGCATAATATGACATGGAATTGTAAATATTTTGGTTTGACCCCAGAGCTAAGGATGAGAACTGTATAGTATAGGTCTAAAGTCTAAGTTCTGGGGCTGATCAGCTGCTGATCTGCTTCCTAGAGGAAGGTGTGACAGCCATGGGACACTGTCTGCCTCTGTCTTTTCATTGAATCATAAAGTGGTTTGGTTTGGAATGGAGCTTAAAGATCATCCAGTTCCCCTGCCATGGGCAGGGACAACTTTCAATAGACCAGGTTGCTCAGAGTCCCATCCAACCAGGCCTTGAACACTGCCAGGGATGGGACATCCATAACTTCTCTGGGCAACCTGTTCCCGTGCATAACCACCCGCATAGCAAAGACTTTCTTCCCTATATCTAACCTAAATTACTCCTCTTTCTGTTTGAACCCGTTACTCCATGTCCTATCACTACAGTGCCTGTTTCCTTTTATCTGATATTGTCCTCTAGTTGCTCCTTATCTTCAGTTGCATACTCAGGAAGGACTGCTTTTCCTCTTTGAAATGTCCAGGGCACCCATGTGGTCTGGAGACACAAAGAACCAGGTTTTCTTTCCAGAACCAAGTAGGCCACATAGAATACCTGGATATGTCGATGTTTGTGGCCTCTTTTGCCAGACAGAAATTACAGTGGGGGTGTTGTTAAAGGAGGGATGTTATGGGTAGGTCTTTCTTTAACACCTGCGGTCACAGAGCTGTTTCAAAGGTGCTGCACAGGCTGCCTGCAGACTCTGGAAGGCGTTGTGACATCTACCACATTTGTTTCCATTGCCATGCTCTACTTAAACATATACAAAAGAACAGTCAAGCTGGGAATGACTCTCACAGTTCCTGAGGCAGGACTCTGTAATGGCAGGGTTAGCAACGCCTACAGTTACATAGCCTGTCTAGGAGCTGGTCCCTTTCTTCTTTTAGTTCACCTCAGGTTTTCAATTTCCCACTGAATTTAATAAGCTCACTTTCTTAGAATTTTTAAGATCTGATCTTAAAATGACTTATGTTATTCCTATAGTTCACTGACTTGCAAGTTGATGTGGTTGCTATGGTTTTACGCAAAGGGCGGGGTGATCTTATTGCTGTCTCTTTTAAAGTGATCAGCAGTACTTGATCTGTTCTACACTTACAATATGAATATTTAGAAGCAGCTGAAAAGAGGCACAAAAATTTAGGCATGCGGAACAAACTGACAGAGCAGTTCCCCCCCGTGTCCTTCAGTACAGCTGAGCAGTCTGCAGATAATTCAACCCTTTACAGAGTGTCTCCTGCCTTGAACAAAGTGATTGCAAGGGGTCATGATGTCCTTGCCTAGTCCTGCTGGCCCCACTATTTCTGATACAAGCCAGGGTGCCGTTGACCTTCTTGCCCATCTGGGCCCATTGCTGGCTCTTGTTTAGCTGCTGTCAACCAGCACCCCCAGATCCTTTTCCAGACACTCTTGCCCAAGCCTGGAATTTTTGCCTAGGGTTGTTGTGACTGAAGTGCAGGACATGGCACTTTGTCTTATTGGACCTCTTACCATTGTACCCAGTCCATCAATCCAGCCTGTCCAGAACCCTCTACAGAGCCTCCCTCCAGCAGATCAGCATTCCTGCCCAGCTTGGTGTCATCTGTGATTTACTGAGGGTGCCCTTGATCCCCTTTTTCAGATCATTGATAGAGATATCAAACAGAACTGGCCCAAGCCAGATCCCTGCTTCCTACACAGCCTCTGCACCTGCTTCTGGTTGTGATGCTTCCCTTGCCAGGAGGCATAGGAGGTATTTACCCCTTGTAAATGTGTTAATAAAACTGTTTTATTGTGTTAATAAATCCTGTGTCTGTGCGTGTCTGGGCAGGACTGTGCTGGGGGGTTTGTACCCCTTGGCTCCATTTCCCCTCTGTAACAGAAGGGAGTTTGTGCTACAATTTACCTTTGCAGTGGTTACACTCAGAGGCTTTAGAAGGAAGGTCTTCTCTCCTCCTGGTGTTCTCAACATCTCCTCCTCCCCGCATCCTTCTCCATGTCTTGAAACACCTCTGAAGTTACTTCAAAAGATGCTACTGAAATCAGCAGTTCCATCATGGGGTCTTGCAACTTCTCCTTGGGCTGTTCCTTTTAGAAGTGTGGTCCCATCAAGTGAACCCCAAAGGTCTGCCATCACATTACCTATTTCTGACCATCAGACTTTGACCCAGAGCTGGAGGCTCAGCCACCTCTGGACACAGTTTGATGGATGTTGGGAGACAGCCTTGTGTACCCAGACCTCCACAGACCTCCTGCTTTTCTCTCTGCACTCCTCCTCCAAAGTGGGAGCATTGCCTGTGTCTCCCAGGCAGCTGAGAAGGTCACTGTTGGTACAGACAAATCTGTGTCTGTGGCCCAGGTGTCCAGGCTTGGCAGCGCTGGAGCTGCAGGGGACGCCTGTGTGAGAAGAGGCAAAATGCTGCCTGGCAGAGTGAAGAGTGAGGAAAAGAAGCGTGAGGAAGGAACAGCTCTGCAACCAACAACATGAGAGAAGAAGGAGGTGGAGGAGCAGGATGAGCTGCTCCAGGCAATAGAGCAAGGATCCACTCTGCTGGTCACAGGTCCCCACACTGGAGCACCTGGACATTTCCTGAAGAAACTGTGGCCCATGCAGAGCCCCTGCAGCAGCAGGTTTTCTTTGAAAGACTGCAGCCCTTGTACAGGGCCCCATGACAAAGCAGGGGACAAGTGTGAGGAGGATGGAGCAGCAGATTAGAGCTGGTGGACTATTCACATGCATCCTGTCTCTGAATCCCAGGGAGAAAAGATCAGCACCTCCCCTTTCACTTTCCCCCCTCAAGAAGATGCAGAGAGCAATGAGATTGCCCTGGAGCCTCCTTTTCTCCAGGCTAAACAACCCCAGCTCCCTCATTTGCTCCTCATCCACTAAGCAATGGATCAGGTGGGTCAGTCAGAACCCGTCTTTCACAAACCCCTGCTGGCTGGGCCTGATGCCCTGGCTGTCCTGTACGTGCCGCTCAAGATGAGCTGCTCCACGACCTTCCCTGGCACTGAGGTCAGGCTGGCAGGGCTGTATTTCTTCTTGCTGTCCAGTTGTGAGTACCAGAGACTCTTGCCTGTCCTCCTGGATCCAGCCCTGAGCAGTGCCTGCAGAGGTGCAGGGGACTGTGCCGCGTTATGTGCTGTGACAGGTGCTTTCCATTTCCTACCTCTCACATGGTTCTTTCACTAGGATGTTGTGTTTTCTGTATATTGACAGGAGAGCTGTGTTGCACGCCCAGCACCCAATTTATTCTTCAACTGGAGGGCTGAGTATAGACCTTTGTTTCAAAATAGACAGCATTGTTTTAGGGCAGCAGACCATATGGTCTGCCAAAGCTTATTCCTGTAAGATTTTGAAAACAATCAGACACTTTCTTATTGTTCATATGTAATTACACAGCATCTTTCGAATGCCTTCTCTTGGAAAATTGTGTCCAGTCACCTTGCAGGCCCTCTTTTTACACACCCAGTGTTGACTTTGAATGTTTATTTTGCACTACGACCACTCTTTTAAACAGGCAGTCTGTCCACACAATGTAATGTGTTTGCCATGAGGGCAGGGAGCATATTGCATCAATCTGTTTCCTTTTTACTCCTAAGTCTTCTTTACATGTTGCAATCTCTTAATTCATTAAGCCAGAGGCCGCATTAGGCAAATCTTATTCCTTGAGTCATGGTCTCTGAACCCAACATTAGCTGTGGTTTTCACCCTACCAGTCCCTCCCTAGTCAGTAAGGGTGGGGAGATGAACACCACTTAACTAATATGCTTTATGATCTTGTCAGTCCTTGTGACAAGATAACTGAAACTGTGTTATTTTGCATGTCTGTATTACATGTCAAAAATAAAGTTAAAATAGCCTGAAGAGCCTAATTCGAATCTCCCAGCATCAGAAAATTCAGCATGAAGACTGAATGCTATCCTTTCAAGAATATACTGAATTCTACTGCACATCCCTATTCAAAATATGTGCAGTAACATCCAATAGACCTCATCACACTGGCAAAGAAGATGAGGCAATTGTGCCAAATCTCAAGGTGCTAAAGGCAGGCTTGGTGGATATAAAATTATACAGTTTTTATCATACATAGCAGACTGTCTGCTAATAATTCATAGGAATCAGAGAATGAGAAATTATTAGAAAGGTTAGGGTTTTTTGTCGTTGTTTTAACTTATTTAAATTCAGTGTATTATACAAAAGAGATTTGAGTGCCTTGATGGCATTAATTAAAAATGTTAGTAACTTCACAGAGCCTGAACTTCAGAAAGCTCACTGCTTTGAAAGATTCTATCAGTGTAAAAATAAATTCTTCATACTTAAAATGGAGAGCATAATAAAATCCATAAGGATATTGCCTTGCCTAAAGGCAGTTGTGAGTGGTAATCTTCTGTTGATTCTGTTGGTGCCAGTATTTCACTTGGGGACTCAATGATAGGGAGTGGGAAGGAAATTATTTGTTTTATCCCAGAGGAGGTTTTGAGATATTTATTTTTTTTTTCCTTGTGCAGTAGAAAGAAAACTGATATCCTGAAAGTTTTCAAGGTCTGGTAGCCTGAAAATTATGAATCATTTAATTTTTAAGTACCTTTTTAGAGGAAATTAGTAGGAATTATTGAACAGGAAAGTGGAAAAAATTGCAAAATTATTATTTTTAATTTTTGTGTTCTTAAGCTTCTGAAAGGGAGATTTCATACTGAAAAGGGTGATTTATAAATAAATTTCGATCCAAATTTAGGCTAAAATGATCTATAAATAAATTTCAATCAAAATTTAGGCTAAAATAACTTATCACAGAATGGTTCAGGTTGGAAAGGGCCTCTGGCTCCAACCCCCCTGCTCAAGCAAGACCGCCTAGAGCATGATGTCCAGGACCACGTCCACGCAATTTTTGACTACCTCAAAGGATGGAAACTCCACCACCTCCCTGGGCAACCTGTGCCAGTTCTCAGTGAAAAAGGATTTCCTGGTGTTCAGGTAGAACCTCCTCTGTTTCACTTTGTGCCCACTGCCTCTGGTTCTGTCACTGGGCACCACTGAGAAGAGACTGGCTCTGCCCTCTTTGCACCCTCCCTTTGGATACTTGTACACTTCAGTGAGATCCCTCTTGACACTTCTCTCTGGCTGAGCAGTCCCAGCTCTCCCAGCCTTTTCTCACAGAAGAGTTGCTCCACTTCCTTCATCACAGGGCCAGCCTTTTGCTGGACTCTCTCAAGTAGCTCCATGTCTCTCCTGTACTGGTGATCCCAGAACAGTGCCCAGCAGTCCAGGTGTGTCCTCACCAGTGCTGAGTAGAGGAGAAGGATCATCTCCCTCCACCTGCTGTCAAGACTTTGTCTAAGCCAGCCTGGGATACCATTAGCCCTTCTTTACCACAAGAGCACATGGCAGGCTCCTGTTCATCTTGGTGCCCTCCAGGGCCACCACGGGCTTCTTCTGCCAAGACTTTTGCCAGATGGGCAGCCCCCAGCATGTGCTGGTGCTTGGGGTTGCTCCTCCCCAGGTTCAGGGTTTGGCACTTCCCCTTATTGAATGTCATGAGGTTCCTGCCAGCCCTTTGCTCTCTGGATGGGAGCACAACCCTCTGTGTACAGCCACTCCTCCCAGTTTGGTGTCACCACCAAAGCTACTGAGGGTACAGACTGTCCCATCACTCAGATCACTAATGATGTTGAAGAGGACTGGACCCAGTATTGACCCCTGGGTTACAGTGGTAGTTCCTGGCCTCCAACTAGACCTCATGTCACTGGGCACCACTCTCTGGCTGTTCATCCAGTTTTCAGTCCATCTCTCTGTCTGCTCATTCATCCCTCACTTCATCAGCTTCTCTTTGAGGATCTTATGACAGACAGTGTCAAAAGCCTTATTGAAGTCTAGGCAGACAATATCCACTGTTCTCCTCTCACTACCAAGCCACCCAATTTTGATTTCTGAGAGTTTAGACATGACAAGTTTGAAAGGATAACAAAGACTGGCTCTGCATAATGAAAACAGAGAGATATGTGGGGAGTATTTCTGAAGTCCAACAGTAGCTTTTAGTATGTTTCTATATACATAAGATATATTGTGTAAGTATATATGTGAAGTTTATGTGCTAACTCAGCAATCTTGTCTGAATACCAAAAAAGAACAAATAAACAAGAACAAATAAAAAAGAACAAATAAAAAAGAAAAAAAACCAAGATAAATGAAATATGTTTCAGGCTGAGTGGCATAACATGCTTTTGAGCTGTTCTTTACTGGATTCCTACCCCTTTCCTATCTTATCTAAACCTTCAGATCAATTATGCTGCAGCTGGCCATCTGTAAAGCAGAGGTGATGCTTCTTCCTTTGCCTGTCCTGCTATCTGGATTGTGAGGTATCTGGGCTGAATCCCATGTGGGATCCAGGTGCTCCAGCTTTATGCTTCTGCAAGCTCAATGTTTAGACCAAATGTGACTCCATCAAAGGCCAGAGATCCCTCCCTCTTGTTCAGAGATAGGGAACTACAAAATCTGGCAGATATGGACCACTCCTTGCTGTTCTTGGGCAATAGTGCTGGGTCACAAGACTGAACTAAGAGGCACGAAGCAAGGCAGACAACAGACACAGCACTTCTGGGTGGGCTTTGAGACCTTCTGGATCCTTGGGTAGCTGCTTCTGGGTTTGTGGGGTGATCCCAGAAATCCTCTGAGGAAAGTCAGGGTGGCAGCTGCTGCTGGGCAGGGAGAGGTTTAGAGGAATTGTGGACTCCTGGCAAGCGCTGGCAGCTTCTCATGAGCTCTGTCAGCTGCTCCTGATTAAGAGATGCATTAAGGTTTTGGATTGAGCTGACTCCTGATAAAGCAGAGGAAAGAACCCTCTGAGCAGCTATGAAAGAGGAAGCCTATTTCAAGGCCCACCTCGGGGCACATAACTGCTGTCCATCATTGTCTTCCACAGAGGCAGTGGTGGCCATTGCTCATTATGTAATCTCAATTCTTTTTCTCCATTTTTGGCCTTCATGGTGACGTATGAAACCTGCTTACAAAACATGACTTTTAGTTAACTTTGCAAACAGACAACTTTGTTCTATTTGTTAGTAAATACAAATTCCTCTGTGTAATAGTTCAGCAGATTCAGTGTATCTGCCACAAAAAATACTTCTTTCAGTGTTGCACTGCACAACTCCACTCTCAGGAAGGTGAGATGTTTAAAGGTGATTGAGCTTTGTCCCATTGGGAAAGACTACTTTTTGCCTACACACCTTCCTAGCAGATCACTTTCCTCCACTCCTGTGGACAATTCACGTGTTTCTGTTCCCAAATCCCCTGCCTGTCTTGCTCTTCTGAAGGCTTTCAGCAGCTCAGGTAAGGAGATCAGTCAGCAAGAAGCTCCCAAGTTCACTGAGGAAACCCAAATGTTAATCTTATGCCACATGAACTTTTAAAGGTTAATGCTCTGTAGGGACATATGGGTCTGTCTTTGTTGGTGACACAGAGGGTTTTATGACCAACACTGCCTGCCATGGCAACCCCTTTGTCCTTTCAAATATAGGTATGTCTATTTACATGGATCTGATTTGATATGTCCTTCTACATTTTTGTTTAGAAGGAGCTCTCGACAGCTGATCAAACCTGAGATAATGAAAACAATGAAAGATTTTTTAACCTGATGTCACAGCTGCTGTGGTTGCAAGTGCTAGATAGAAAAGAAGTCAATTCCTTTCTTTTTTAATAGTTAAATAATTCATATTTCATATGGATCTGAAAATATCCAACCGTTTGATCTTGTGACAAAGTAACAATCCCTTGCTTCTGGTTAAAATTAACTTCTGTTGCACCCAAAGTTTTCAAATACTCAACTTCCAGCAGTTATGCCTAACCAGCAGGGAAAAGTGGCTTCTATTAGATTCCCATTCCTGTTCTGGGTCCTGATTCCTACTCTGTGCCTGTGACCATAATCTTCCAGACAGCTCCACCTGAGCCAGATGAAACCAAAAGTTAAGAGTCTTGGTGAATTTCCACGTGCAAAGTCTTTCTTGGAGATTGGGAAGAACCAGCTGTAGAGTGAAAAGTAACTTTGTTAACGACAGCACAATTTCTTTGCCTAAATATAAACATGTAGAGTCACTTCAGATACCCTCATATATGGTTTGCAGAGGGCTGGGAGGTATTATATGGGTATTCCTCCAAGCCATACCTTCTGGAGATACAGCCAGTGGCCAGATGCGGTGTCCAAACAGCAAATAAAATCTCAGACACATTTATACATCTGAATCCTTCCCTCAGAAGCAAAGAGGAACAAGAATAGGAAAAAAGCCTCAACTCTGGTGTGCTGATCGCTTTAGCAGCAGCAAATCATCCCAGATCACAGCAGAGGATGGCTGCTTCTGACCAGCTGGCACAAGAAAAGAATGCAGTGTTGCACCTTCCCAGACCTTCCTCACTTCCAGAAGGGCAATAAAGTTCACTACCATTGCCAGCCTGACCAATAAACCTCCCTGTCGTAGAAATAACAGGGTTGAAAAAAAAGTGCCCATTTAGGTATTTCTGTCCTGTTTAAACAGCTTGGGTCACACAACTACTCACCAGTGAGAACAGAGACTGGATTACCTGTTCCTCCATTTGTTCTGGTGCCCAGGTACTGATGAGACCGGGCGAAAAGATAAGTTGGAAAATGCTCGTGGTTTGGGTTTCAGCAGCAGGAGGCCAGTCTTTTCTTATCAAAGGGAAACCTGAGGAGAGGACAAAGCTCCCAGAGGCCTTGATAAAAGCAGTAGCAGACCCCACGACTCTGCTGTGAGAATCAAATAAAGTGAAAACAGAGGGGTGAGGGAGATCCGTCACTCTCTAAACAGACGTCACTCTGGAAATCACGAGACATACTGAAAAATGTTAGTGCTGTTGTGGGACTGCATGCAAGATTAATAGCTTTTATAGAATTCTTTTTTCTTTATTTTCTTTTTTGCATAGATTTTCTATGTATTTGCTTAACTTTCTTCTTAGGCAGTGTTTACACACCTATTTCAACCCCTAGGTGAACAAGGATAATTTTTTTTCAAGCCCACAAGCATACTAACTTGACAAAAAGTCAACCCAAAAGGAAAAAAAGTAGTCTTCCAAACTTTCTTTAAGAAGCAATGCCAATTTTTGTTTGTTTGTGGTTTTTTTTTTCCTTTTTATGTTTTTGCTGTATTAAAGACAGGTTCTAAGAATGTTGACACTTCTTCCAGAAAGAAGCTTTTATGTCTGGGTTTTTTTTAAATGTCATTTGATCTTTTGTTGTGTTTTTAACAATGCAGGAGGAACCACTAATTCATCCATTATTTATTTCCTTTTTTGCTTTGCTATGTTTTGTTTTGTTCTTTTCAGTCACTGCGTTTTAATGCATTTTTGCCAGGTGTTTCAATTTTTATTTCTCATATGTCTTTGACACCGTAGTAAATGAGGTTGTTATTAATATTTAAAAGGTTTGGGTTTTCTTTTTGTTTTGTATTGTTTTGTTGTATGCAATACTAAAAATTCCCAGCATATGCAATAAAAAATATCATACATTCTCCATAATGTATAAAATCCTACTGCAGTGATTTGGGAGCTTGAGATCACACCTCACAAAAGTCTCATTTCAAGGAGCTTTACTCATTGTAGTCATGTTGTCAGTTCCACTGCACATGTGTTTGCTCTTTCTGGCATGTGTTGATCAAAATAATTTATATTAGAAATGCCAGACCATGGAACTGAGGTTGCATAAAGGATCATTGTTATTAAAGAAGGAGCACTTTCGGTTATTTAAGTCAGGACCTTTTTTTTCGGAACGTTGCTGTACTTATCACAGGATTTTCAGCAAGACAAATCCATGGCAACTCCCCCTCCGCCCAAATATACTAAGAAACAGGGAAAAAAAAGTTTGTATGTATTCAAACCAGTTTTTGGTTTTAATAGATACAGTCCATCTTTTAACCTAAGCCTGTTCTGAGCCTGGCTGTAACTTATCAAGGTGTTTAATATCTAAGTTCCTCTTTCAAAAGGTATATAGAAACTTCCATTTCAACAGACATTTGGGAGTCAAAACTATGAAGTAGTGTGTAAGAAGGATTTTCTATATATATATATATCTCATGATAACAGATTTTATCAACAGAGTTTTAATTTAAAAATACAATTCAGTACCTTTATAGTGAAAGATGAAATTATTGTTGTGATCATTCCCAAAATAAATAATCTGATTTGTAATCCAAGAATTTAGAAACCACTTAAGAAAAATTAAACATATCCTAATGTGTCTGTTCCACATGTCTAATAAATAGCCTTAACTCTACCCTGCATTTTTGTTACGAAAAGAACTTTGCCTTTTAAGTATTTATTTGTTCCAGTTTTTAACTGCAAACACTGGGTGTGTGTACAACACACAACTGGAGTGCTATGTATTTAAAAGAAGGCAATCCAGAAAGCAGACCAGAAAAATGATTATGTGCTGCTTATAATTAAAAAATATAAGCCATCTGCTCCATGCCCATGGACAGTAACAGGGCAAATAAGTTTTTGCAAAGAACTTTATTTCAGCAGTTACTGCAAGCTCAGTTCTAGTTTACAATGCACCTATTTTGAAGTATTTACATATTTTGACAAGAATGAATATTTGCAGTTATGTAAGTATAAAACAAGTACTTTAAATGAGCTGATGGGCACTCATACGTCACATTTAAATTTTTTAAAAGTGTAAAATGTGAGAATAATTCCTGTCTTGCCACAGGAGCATGAATTAAGTGATTGGTGTCTGTCCATCTGACTGGAGAAATTCATTTGCAGTAAAAAAGTATTTTCTTATGTTTAAATGTAATTTCCCTCATTCTAATTTGGGCTTACTGTCTCTGAATCACTGGGCACCCAGAAAAGATCCTCCCTAAGCTTTTTCTCTGGCCTGAACAGTCCCAGCTCTCTGTGTCTGCTCATGTATAAGATGCTCCAAGTCCTTAATCATCTCTGTGACTCATCTCTGAACTTGCTCCATTATGTCCCTCTCTCTTTCTTACTGTGAAGTTCAGCACATGACTCAGAACTCCAGATGTTTCTCACCAGAGATGTGCAGAGGGAGCTGATCCTTCCTCCCTTGACCTGCTGCTGATGCTCTGCCTAATGCAGCTTAGGATTCTGTTTGGTTTCTCTGCTGGCTTGAGTGCCACTGTTGTGGTTAAACCCCAGCCACCAACTGAGTACCACACAGACATTTGCCCTCTCTCCCTGACCCCCGCAATGGGATGGGAAGGAGAACTGGAAAAACCCATGGCTTGAGACAAGAACAGTTTAATAATTGAAATAAAGTAAAATATAATGCTACTAATACAAATAATTGTAATGAAAAGGGAGATAATAAGGAGAGGAATAAAATTTAAGAAAAAACACACCAGTGAGACACCATACAGTTGCTCACCTCCCGCTGACTTGTTTGCAAACTTGCTGAGGGAACATTACTTCCCAACATCTGGACCATTAGTGCAGATAATAAACAGAATTGGTCCTACTATAGACCCCCGGGGTACCCCACTAGTGACTTGCCTCCAGCTGATTTCATGCCCCTGATGATAACATGTTGAGCCTGGCAGTTTGGCCAGTTTTCAGTCCACTTCCCTACTCCTCACTTAAAGAGTTTGGAAAAGGGGATGTTATGGGAATCAATGTTGAAAGCCTTACTAAACTCAAGATACACAATATTCATTGCTCTTCCCTTATCCTTTGAGCCACTCGGGGATATTTAGTTGGCCAGGAATGTTTTTATCCATGCTAAGTGCTTTCAATCATCTTAGTTTTCATAATGTTTATGGATTAGTTGTTCCATCACATTCGCAGGGACTGATGGAAGGCTGACCAGACTGTCATTCCTCAGATCCTCCTTCTTGTGACACCCACTTTTTTCCAGCCCTTGAGGAACTTTCCCTGGCTGTCCCAGCCTTTCAAAGGTAATTCAGTGGCCTTGCAATGACAATGGCAACTCTTCCATCAGGGTTTCTTCCAGCTGTCTGAACAAAGCCTCGCCTACTGCATCTTCCTGGCCAGGCATTTGGATGATATTGATGTTGTGAAGGTGTAGATGCTGTCATTGAAGACGAGCTGAGAAATAACTTGAAGCCCCTGTCCAGTGTGGGACATCACCACCCCTTCCCCTGAAACCCTCCAGTACAAGTGCAGATGTAGCTCACAGCTACAGCTGTTAGTTATCCTACATTATTTTCAGTAGAGGAATTCCCTGTATTTTTGCCCTGCTCTCTCATGACTGATTACACTCCTCACACAGGCAGAGCACTTGAAAAGACCTGCTGTTAAACATTTCAACAGTAGCAGTGTTAGCCTTGTATTGGAGATGTGATGTCCCTTCTGTTTCTCCAGATGTTTGTATTTTTTATCTGGATGATGTACATGGAGGGTCCTCCCTGAGGGGAGGGACAGCACCACCCTGCATGTCAGAAAGCTCAGGTTAAATGCTTCTATAGGAAAATGAAATCATAAACACAACTGAAGGAGTGGAATTAAAGAGCTCCCAGCAAAACCACATTTCCATGGTAGCCAAACCAGTGGCCCATTCCTCTGTTTCAGCTTCTCTTGGAACCATTAAATTGTCTCTCCAGCATCTGGAAAGACTATTTTACATAAATATATATATTTTCTTTTTCTAGTTAAAAGTATCTTAACATTATCAACCATGTTGCCAGCTAGCAGTCCTTCATTAGGGACAAAAATGAGGCTTTAGCCCTGATAACTTCATGGGTTGTAATTTTTGCCAGGCAGCTGTAAAAACTCTTTGGACCTTGTTTTTTCCTCAGGTTACAGATGAACCCTTTATAAACATGTGCCACCAGTTACCAAATGCTGTACTTTGTCCTTTTAGCAGCCCACATCAATAAGATGCTATTTGGCACTTAAAAATTAATGCCATGTTGCCAATTAGTCAGCCACGCCTCTGGTAACCGTATTCAATGCTATGGGGCTAATCACTTCTGGAAGGCCTTGACATATTTTATAATTGAACTGTCAGGTTTGCATTTTGCTACAATTCATTTGTATTTAAGTGTGAGTTGTTAACCACATTTAGTTGATTTCTTCTGAAGGCTGGTGGGAAGGATGCAGTCCCGATTCCCATGTTTGTATGTGATTATGCTATTCCCGTGGAGTGCTGGTAGGAAAAAGGATTTTGCTATCATTTTGTGAGCTAAATGAAAGGTTGGGGATGGCTCATCTGTGGATGCACTGCTGGTATTCTCTGCCTGCTTCTTTTTCCTTTCATAGAATCAGAGATTCATGGAATAGTTTGGGTTGGAAGGCACCTTTGAAGGCTGTATAGTCCAACCCCCTTGTAATAAGCAAGGGCCTCTGCAATTAGATCAGGTTGCTCTGAACCCCAGCCAGCCTGGCCTTGAATGTTTCCAGAGATGGGGCATCTACCACCTCTCTGGGCATCCTGTTCCACTCTTTAACCACCCTCATTGTAAAAAATTTCTTCTTGCCTGTCTACAGTCATGTGTGCCTTCCTTCTTGTCTAAAACTCTGCTCTTACCTCTTGGGGAAAGGGATCCCGATCAATTTTATTTACACAGCCCCTTAACTACAAGTTCTATGTCAGATAGTAAACAAACCGATGCTCTAATATCCTCCCCTTTGTTCTCCTTCCTTATTCATTAGCTTAACAGACTTGGCAGCTACGAGAAAGGGATGTAATTCCTAATGTAGATTACTGAGTAGCATTAAGCCTGCTTCAGCAAACCTTCTTTGCATCAGCAGCATGGCAGCGTGTATCCCTGTGCAGCAAAATCTTCATGTGGAATTGCGTGTCATTGGAATAGGCTTATATCGAAAAGCAAAGAGAAGTATCCACACTTCTGGCAGCTCTCTGCCATGCTTGCCTGGACTTACTTTCTAAAATGAGATTAAGCTGCGTGAATTGAAATCCATGTGTCAGATGTGGAACTGAATGGGGTTAGGAAGAGGGTTTGTATGCAGCTGAGACAAAACAGTTTAAGGAGATACTGTTTTCATGGGGCTTTATGTGCAGAACTCTCAAGTACCTAAAGCAGCAGTGTCCATGAGATTTGCAAGGGATTAAGAGAGGGGACAAAACACCAAATTCAATTGTGTGACCGCTTAAATACTGCCATCAGGCTGGGAGGTACCTGTTCCTCATGTATTGCTCAGTGTGGTTCCAGCTCTCAGTAGAAACAATCCATTGTTTATTCTTGCTGGACACATTCAAAATCTGGCACATTTGGAGTTCTAATACCTTGAATTTCAAGGAACCAGATAGAATTAACTGCTTCCATTGCACTGTGCTGAATATGTGAGCCACGAATAAACAGTAATCCCTGCTACCAGTCTGCAGCTGATTCCCATCACCTTCAGTACATCAAGCCAAATCTGAGCTGAGCTATGGGCTCCAGAGGAGCAGCACTTAGGTTGAATTTGACCTGTTGCACCTTTGTACCATATAGTATTGACACTGCTTTCTCCTATAGACTTACCTAAATTTAAACCTCTGAGGCTTGGTAGTTACTTTGAATAAGGTTGGACTCGTTGATCTCAGAGGTCTTTCCAACCTAATCTCTTCTGTGATTCTGTAAATGAAGATGGTCAGCAGTTCTCTGCTACAAAAAGGGTAAGTATGTTCTTACTCCAGTCCACTGGAATAAGTGTCCACTTTATGAAGAGAAAATTGACTACTCTTATTGTGCATTAGAGCACAAAAACATAATTAAATCTGAGATGGCTATTTCTTGAAAAATGTGAGAAATTCATTGTCCAGAATGGATTCTCAGATTTGATCTTCGGTAGAACAAAATTAATCTCTGAGTCTTGATTCACCCTTGTTCTGCTGGAGAGGATCCCTGTTTATCATCAGTCAGAGGTCTGCCTTTCAAAATGGCCATGACAACAGTAGGAGCTATAATCCTTTCTAGCCTATTTAAACCCTATTCATCAGAAGTGGCGTAAAGACGGGAATTTTTTTCCCAGCAGAGGTCCCGGACAGGTAGCTGTTCATTAAAACTATAGTGTTCCTTTGCAGCTTTCAAGAACATCTGTCCTGTATTTAATTTACCACTTTTGCAGGGTGCAAATAACAGCAGGCACACAGACAGAGCTATTAAAAATGTAAGAGGTATTCCAGTAAATCAGTTACTTTGCAGTAAATCAGTTAGTTTACATTATTGAAGTTCTGTATGAAGTGAGTCTCGCTGTTGGCAGAAGAGGATTTCGTAATAAATAATACAAAATACTCTCTGTTTTTTAAAAGGGATTTTGTAGAGAGACTTCAACAATAAATGATTTAATGGGTTATGTGATGATCAATGGAGCTGCCTCATAGCATCTCAGAACACTGAAAATCCTGGTGCACACAGAATCCTTGGAGGACCTCTGCCTTTTCAAAGATTGCTGCTAGCAGCTGACACTTATTCTTTTCTGGTTTTGAAAAGGTGAGAATCTGAACTACCAAAGCTCGTAAGGAGTTCAAGAGGGTGAATTATCCCTCCCTACAGGAGGCTGCAGTGGCATCAATTGAGATACATCATGGTCAGCAGAGGCATCTAACTGGGTGGACAGAGATTCTTTGGAGATCAGACAGAGGAAGTGATTTTTCTCTGGAAAGGGAGATCACTGCAGAGAAGGACAGAGGCAAAAGTGCATTAAAACTTGAGAAAGCAGGATAAAGTAGAAAGAAGAAAGACACAAGGTGTTGTCCCAGGTCCAGACCCATTCTCCATCACAGCCTGTTGGATCAGCAGACGTGGATATGCCAAAATGTCATAGCTGTGGCTCTGCATTCCTCTCAGATACTGAAGCTATGTGTGTCCCACAGGTTGGCTCTACCCTAAGTCAATCACCATAAAAAGGAAAACCTTCCAGTCCTGAATCATTCTTGAAGTTATCAGACTTTTCCACATGCATCTACTTCCATTATATTCTCTAGCACAGCTGGGTTCAGCAGCAGTTTCATCAGTGCCAAATATAAATTTAATACAATATCCCTACCTTTATTCTACTTACACATCTAAGGATCACACTAATTCTATCAGGTTATTTCCTTTTCCTTGTTTACTATCCATTTACTTTCCTTTGATCTTCGTATTTTGAAGATAAGGTGCTTCCTTCGCCTTAAGGATGGGGTCTTCACAAGTTATTCTTTCTATTCAGTCTGAAAAAACTACTCAAAACCCTAAGTCCAGGGACCAGTCCTTGCAAAAACCCTTTGGAAATACCTCTACTTCACTGTAGTCTCCTGTTTACAGGAGTGGAAAAATATTTTTGGAACTTGCATGCAAAGCAAGGGCAAAGAAAGTTCTTGAAAGCTCATGGGTG
This sequence comes from Lophotriccus pileatus, assembly GCA_035583135.1. Lineage (NCBI taxonomy): Eukaryota > Metazoa > Chordata > Aves > Passeriformes > Tyrannidae > Lophotriccus > Lophotriccus pileatus. Next base: position 109,423,522 of record JAWWES010000001.1, read on the forward strand.
GATATTCACAGAAAAAAAGTCTGTAGAGGAAAAAAACCCTGCAGGAATAGAGAAAAGGAATGATCAACAAAGAAAACTACAACTCAGTGGTCATGAAGTATTGGAATAGCCAAACAACATCTGGGATTACGAAAACCAATTAAGGGAAAAACGAATGGGGCCATTTTCCCAGGAGGATGTTACAGTTACCTAAATGAATACCTCATCTTTCAGAAAGAAAATGGTTTCTGTTTCAGTAAGTCTGCACACAGATGCTGGTTAGGGGAGTGAGTGTAAGAAAATAAAACTTTGCTGTTTGCAAAGTGGAGTTAAAACTCGTGGAGGTTAATGCAGATGGATCAAATCACCTGACCATCATTCATCTTATACATGGGAGCTGAAGACATTCTTAAACGAAACTAGTAAGCTGAAAGCTTTTGCCATATAAGTAGGAAATAGTAAATGTGCTACCACAATATCTACACTACCAGAAGGGGAAAAAGAGACTTTAGCACCTACAGGCCCATTAGTCTGAATTCAGTGGCATAAAATATTAGAGAACGAGTTTTAAAAGAAAGAATAAAATCATAGAACCATTTAGGTTAGAAAGGACCTTTAACATCATCGAGTCCAATCATTAACCCAGCACCGCCAAGTCCACCCTGAACTATGTCCCTTAGTGTCACATCTACATATCTTTTAAATACCTCCAGGGATGGTGACTCCAACACTTCTCTGGGCAGTCTTTCCAATGCTTGACAACCCTTTAGATGAAGAAATTTTTCCTAATATCCAATCTAAACCTCCTCTGGTGCAACTTGAAGTCATTTCTTCTCATTCTGTCACTTGTTACTTGGGAGAAGACACCGACTCCCACCTGACTACAACCCCCCCTCAGGTAGGTGTAGAGAGTGACAAAGTCCCCCTAAGCCTTGTTTTTTCCAGGCTGAACATCCCCAGTTCCTTCAACTGCTCCTCATCAGGCTTGTGCTCTGGACCCTTCCCCAGATCTGTTGCCCTTTTCTGGACATGCTCCAGGATCTCAATGTCCTTCCTGAATTGAGGGACCCAGAACTGAACACAGGATTTGAGGTGTGGCCTCACCAGTGCCCAGTACAGGGGGACAATCACTGCCCTGGCCCTGCTGGCCACACTATTGCTGACCCAAGCCAGGTGCCACTGGTCTTCTTGCCCACCTGGGCAATACTTAAATGCATGAAGATAAAATGATGAAATACAATTCAGTTTCATCAACAATAATTCACACCTGGCTTGCCTCACGTATTTCTTTGGTCAAATAAGTGCATTTTTAGACAACAAAAGAAGTGGATCTGATTTGTCTTTTTTTCTTTTTTTTTGTTTTTTTTTTTTTTTTTTCATAAGGTACCACAGAAGTTCCTAGTTATGCTGAAGGATAGATGCAACACTTATAAGGGAATAAAGCAGGTACTGGAAGGCCTGTAACAGTCTTTTAATGAAAGGAGAGTCATTCAGATTGAATGGGATTATTACTGCATTGTTCAAAGGCTGCTCCTGTGACTGATACTCAACTTTTTCAGTTATAATAGTCAGAATAATTAATCCCATATCCCTTGCATTTTGATATTGTGTGGTAGTCCCAGCAGGAATTTCCTTTATCTGATCAAATAAATTCTTAAAAACTTTTGGACTGGGGGAATCCTCAAGGACTGTTTTTTGGGAAGCAAATTTCAACGTCTTGTATATATTCTCTTGGCACAAAAGAATGGATATTTGTTAAGGAAATCAGGAGGCTTTGTTGATGCAGAGGTAGATCAAGATCTTTTATGGAAGAATAAGGCAACCTTGTAGACTAGAATGATGGAAGTACTGCAAAATGTAATAATACAATTGAAAAGCCATGCCTTTAGGGTTTCACATGTAATCTGCTTCCTGTACAAAGGGGTTTGTCTCATCAGTAGAAAACAGATGAGAAGGAGAGAACCCCAGGTGACAACCTCAAAATAAATCTTATTGACTATATATGACCTAGAGTGATTTGAGAAAAAAAATGTGAGTCTTTAACCTGAGTTGACTCTTTTTTCAGATTATCCTCTCAGGTCAACTCCTTTGAATTACAGCCTACCCTTCCATGGAGGCATTAATCTCTTGCTGAGATCCTTCCACTCTGACCCGAGGTTCTGTCGTGGCAAGGGCAGCAAACCAGATGCTCTGAGTTGGAGGGAAGATCCCACACCTGACAACCCTGTAGCAGAAGATTGCAGTATATTCCACTGTGGATTACTCAAAGGAGTGATAAACTGCCACTGAATTGTAAAACACAGGAGATTGCAAAAACAGCACCTCTGAGGAGTTTACTCAGACAGCAGGAAACTGCGCTGGAGGCAAAAAGAAAAATCTGAGTATCCAGGAAACATTAGTGAAAATCCCAGGTGCACAGCATGCCTCTGAATGTTCAGAGTATTGGCAAATATTGACTCCAGCTCTAGCTGCTTATTACCACTGCACTGCCAGCTCATAATGATAGAGAGGGATTATTTGCTTTTCCTTTTTTTTTTTTTCTTTTCTCTTTTTACATCTTTCCTAGCTGCAGATGGTTAATTTTACTGTGGGGGGAAAAAAAGAAAAGAAAAGAAGGAAGCTCTAGAAATACATCTCAGCTGTTCAATAGGCTACAGAGAGCAAAGAATAATCTGGGAGTAAGTTCTCTATAGCAAGACTCCGGCAAAGGACTGATCACTAAGAAATGAGCATTATATCATACTTTCCAGACTATTCACAGGATTAAACCAACTGTGCACACAGTGAGCTCTCTTTACAGATCTGAGAGCAGCACAGGCAGCGAGACCCATTTGTTTTGGATGGTTTTCAAGACACAGCTATTGTTTATACTGTGCAGTGGCCCAGGGCAGCGGAAGAGGAAACTGTAAATTGTAACGAGCAAGCTGGAGTGTGCACAGCGCTGTGCTTCAGGAAACATCAGCTCTCCAGCTGGAAAAGGAGGCTCTGGGACCAACTGCAACAACAGGGATGTTGACGTTGGAAGTGGGATTTTATGTTTTAAGGAAAAGAACCCGAAAAGAAAGCAAATGCTTCAAGTTGATATGGTCAGCTAAGCCTGGTGCTGACTCTGCTTCCAGGTGTCCTAATCAGCCTAGTTCACTTGTCAGTAGTGGTGAAAATCTTATGAAAACAAGATAATCAGAATCAGATTTTGGCAGTAAATACCTACGCTTGAGGGTTTTTTTGAAGTCTGAATTTAGACTTGGTGAAATTCATTATGTTGTAGGATCAATATATAAGTGTTAGGGAGGGCTGTTTAGAGGTTGTCTGCTGGCTGTGGGCAGCTTGCTGGGGAGGGAACCATGAGATTACAAAAGCTGTGACAAACACTGGCTCTTGCACCCTGCCAGTTAAATGCAGGGCAGACATATCAGTTGCTTCCCACTTGAGTGTCTTAAAGCTCTGTTGTCCTGAGGTAACCTAGTTATCAAGTGGGGAGCAGGAGAGTGGAGAGGGTTGTGTGAAATAGTACTTCCCTGAAACGTTTGAGAAGGGTCAGTAGTGAGGAGCGATGAGTGCTGGAGATAGTCTGGCATGGGGCTGGTGTTACTATAAGGCAGCTGTTCATCCTCAGCTTAAAGAAAATAGATCTATGATAAATCCAAGAATGGAGTCACAAAGTGGAGAAATACGATACTTGTCCTCAGATGATCCTTAGAAAATGTGTAGTGTGCTAAGCACAAGAAGGCAGTGAGTAAAACACGTGTCACATCAGCTGTGGACTGACACAATGGCAAAATGGGAGGCTGGAGACAGAGATAAAGGCTGGCATTCCATGCTAGGTTCCATCCATGGCTGCTGTCCTCTCCCTGAGGGGAGCACCAAAGGTGTGTGACGGAGGAAGGGTGATCCAGCTTGGGTCTCAGCTTTACTTTGCTCCCCTTACAGGAGGTAATATCCATTTCTAAAATATTTTTATTTTCCGTAATTAAAAAAAAACAAACAAAAAACCAAAACCAACAACAACAGAAAAAAACCCAACCAAACAAGAAGAGTGGTCAGGTTTTCTCTGTGTATTTCACAGGTCTGGATTGCCTTTATCAAGGCAGGTACAAGGGTGGGCAGTGGAGTAGTCAACCTGCCCATCTGGCTCAGTCCCTATCCCTCTGCCCCGGCCTCCCCAAACCCCAGGTCTCTCCTTTGCAGGTGATATTGCTCAGTCAAAATTTGTCAAGCAGCGGGGTAGTTTCCTACTGGGAACCATTGTAAACAGAAACTGTTTTTAGGACATTACGTTGAGATAGTTGAACTCTATTTTAATCATATTTATGTCCTTGCTTGCAGGTAGAACTGTGCTAAATCACCCCTCCTCTCCAGTCCCTGTTGGACAGGATTCATATCTGATCACTGCCTTGCAATTCTTAACAGGAAAAAAAACCTGAAAAAAAGCTAGAGGAAAGCCATTGGGGAAGTGTCATGAACAGTCACTTAGTTAAGGTGCGTGGGAATAGATGTTTAAAGACTGTCACCTGATGTTGCTACCTCTGCCGAAACCCAGAGGGCTCACTGATTTCAGTTTAGAGGACTGAGAAAGTGGAAACCAAAAAAATTAAAATAAAGCAATATGAAGGAGAAATGATACAACAGGACCCAGACAGGCAGCTGGAGGGATGTCCAGTCTCTGCAGCAGAATTTAAGTGGAGAGATTTCAGGTCTGTCTGAATCCTGCTCCTTTAGCCATGTTAAACATCGCTGATTTTAGAGAGCTTAGAAGATGGGCTTAGCAGAGACTCTGTTTCATCTGGCTGTTTGGAAAGACATTTAACAGCACTTCTGATCAAGCTTAAATGAAAGTTAACAGGGCTGCCCTTACTGCCCTGTGAACAAGGTGTAAGTTCCCCTTCCCTCAACCTGTGAGGAATAAGACTTCAGGTATTCTCCTGCCAGAAATCAGTGTTCAGGAAATCAAGTGGTGTGAATCGGTGTGTCTTTGTGGTCTCTAAAGGAACAACTTCTCTTCACACGACTGATGTGTCTGGCCTCTTACCCTCCGAGACCTGGAGGGCAGGGGTTGTTTATACCTAAGTGCTGACCTTCACCTCTGCTTATGTTCTCAGTCACCTCTAAAGAAAACAAGTGGGAGTATGCGAGTGATCGGTTATTGCACGGGTCTGGCAACTCGGAGACTCTGAGCACGAGAGTTGCTCTTTTGTGCTCCTGTTTCATGCTCTGCTGCCTTTTCCCTGCTCTGAGATCCCATGTCCCTGCCAAGCCCTTTCTCTGTGTCTCCCTCCTGCCGTAGGGAGATGCCCCCTCCGCGTGCCCTCGGCCCATGTGGGCCATTGCGTCCCTCACCCAGCTCCGCGTGGGAATTGCTCACGCTGGGAGCTGGAGCAGCCGGAGCGGCTCCCGTCTGAGTTTTGCCAATAGCAAACACAGAGTGTATCATTACTGAATTCACGCACAGGCTGCTAATAAACACCCACACTCATCTCCTCCAAGAAAGGATGTCATAACTCGTTCCATCCTTTTCACTGTTGTCAGTCAATGTTATCTGTTTATGCGGAATAGCTCAGGTTGGCACAGTGAAGGCACCAGTCTGAAGGCTGTTTACACTAAGCACACTGAAATTATTGTCATATCAAAACCAGGACTGGTTGAACACCTTCCTTTTATAAAACTTTCCTACAGTAAATAGGTTTTTTTTTTTTTTAATAATACAGATCTTCTTGCAAACACCATTTCTTTGTGAAGAATAAATAGAGAAATATGCCTGGAAATTCATATTTCAAAAGGGAAGTTCTACCCAAACCCAGAAAACAGACTGTTGTAATGACTTTGGGAATTACAGGGTGCTTATCATACCCTCAGAGCTGTGATGCCAGTTTATCTCTCATCATGTCTTTCTGAAATTAGTAATTGCTTCATCTCCAAAAAGTTGGGATCTGATACACTGAAGGAAACCCAGCCCAGCCCCATATCCTGACCCACAGAGTTGAATGAGAGCAAAGTCCTGAGTGTACAGCTCCTATGAGATATTGTGACAGTCTCAGGTTTGAAGTGCTTGAAAAGAAATCTTCGTATCTCTATTTGATGGTTTTTGAAACACTGCTAAAATTTATATTAAAAAGTCAACAGGCTTTGTAATTGGCAATTAATTTTTAGTTACTTATGAAAATCAATGTTTTTTGCTATAGCTGAAATCTTCCTGTTGCTGAGTGAGCTCCACAGTACATCTATAGGTCAAGCCCAGAGCTCTTTTTAAGAAAGGACAACTTCAAGTCTGCAGCTTTCGCTGTTTCCTGTTCTGGAAAGATTCTGCACAGTCTCACTTTTCAGCACTCAACTGTGCCAGAAATAATGGATACCTATGAAAACAGAAGTTTTTCCTAAACAATAACTTTCAGTTGAAAACACTGCAGAGAATAAGACTAAGGGTTAAGGGCTAAAATTCTTGAATGCTGCTGGGAGACCCTCCTGTGTAGTTCTGCACTGGCAGCTGCTGAAACTTTTCGTTAGATTGATTGGGGATTTTCCATCAAATGTTTGTCCTTTTGCTGTCGGAAAAAAAAGATTTTACAGAAATGTGAAAGTGTCCAAAGGGAATTTTCTACTTAGACCAAAACATTTACTCTTTTTTTTAAGCCATCAAAGTGAAATATTACATCGCTGTTCATACCAAATCACAGTGTTTATTTTTTTTTTTGAGAAAAGGGAGCCATTTTGCTTTGTGCTCAGCATCGAAGTCCAGGTGCCTCAAAGGAGGTGTGATTCATGTTCCCAGATTTCCTTAGGGATGTACTACAACTTCCTTGAGACCCCTGGCTCCCTCCTAACATTACACCACCTGATATTTCTCAAAAACTGAATAATTCATCTGAGCTCTCTGAAATTACGGTAGAATTTAGGAGCATTTCTGTCCCACAGAAAGTTCTCTTACTTACCCCTTCCTTTGCCTGGAAATTAAAAACAAAACCCCAAACAAACAACAAAATATTGCAATTTTCCAAAAGGACAGAAATTGTGATTTTTTTCTCCCACCTCAGTGATCTCTCTGGCTGTTGCTCACTCACTCACTCTTGTGATAAGGGAAGAGAAATGGCTCCAAATAAAGGTGTTTTAGTGTGGTCACTGCTTCAATTTGAATTCAATTGCTCTTAGAGTGAGCCTGGGAGAGAGTTTGGCAGATACTTAGTGTGCTAAATGACACAAAATTGTAATTATTATGATAGGGCATGCATTAACTATTTCTGATGTAGGTAAAAAAAAAAGCAGGAGTCCTGAGAAATGGATATTCACAAAGAATAAATGGTAGGCAAGTGCCAGGAAAATGAGATGTATCTTTGAAATTTCTTTTAATGGTTGGCTTTGGCTCTAAAAATAAAAATGCTGATTAATTACTTTTCAAAATCACTTTAATAATGACACTGATTAACCTTTACAGAAACCTGGTGGAGCAGATGAGTTTTAATACTGCCAATTTAGAGATAATTAAGTAGCAGATCTGTTAAAACATCTTCATTTTTGATGCCTTCTACGTTTTTAATGCCCACCTCGAGAAACCCAGTGATTGAGGAGCTTCTGCCCCCTCAGTTGGTCTCTGCCTGAGTTGTGGCACCTCAAAACATTTTGCCCCGGAGTGTCCCACAGTGACAACCTCTATCTGTCTATCTCACTGTATCATCCACAGTGAAAACCTGTGCCTGAAAATCCACTCTGTGAGTGTGTTGCTCCAGGTACAGTCAGACCACTCAGGAAATACAGGGTACAGGCATTTATCCTGTAATTTACCCTAAGTCTTTTCCAAGTGTTTCCAGTGGCATGTTTAAATTAGTCCCATAGTAAGACTATTACATAGTAAGATTACTATTTACTATTTCTTAGTAAGATAGAGAGTTGAGTTTTGACTTTTTGATGTGAACTTGCAGAAGAAAGGCCAAAGACTTACCCCAGCCCCAGCTACCTTTGGGCAGTTCCTGCTTCCAAGGTAGAAAAAAAAGAGAGGGAGGTGGGGAAAAAAAGGAACCAAAGAGGATATTAATGTTTGAAAATGCTTTATCATGGTTTCTTTTCTTCCAGAACAGCCAGCAGGATTGGAGAAAGCTTAAAAACACACAGATAGAGGAGCAAGTATGGGAAGATACGTGCACTTTGCTGGCACAGATTAGTGAGAGAAGTAACATACTTTAAGTCAATAGATAAAGCACTTGCTTGTCTGAATGGCATAAGGGAAACAACCATTTGTCAAATCTGCATATTTTTTCACTTAATTAATAAGTAAAACAAACTGTTGGAACGTGAACACAGAAACTTTCCTGTTTAAGGCCCATGTAATCTGGGTGCCTCCCTCTGATGATGACCAGCACCAAATGCCTCAAACAAAGCTGCAAGAAACAGGTCAGTAGAGGGTTATGGAATAAATTGCAAGTCCAGTTTCTTTCTAAACTTCACTGCTCAGTAGTTGGCTTATGCTTTGATATAAAAGGTTTGTTTTCTATTTTGTTTCCATCTCTCACAATATACGGTGTCCTTGAAGCCCTGATCATGAATCTCTCTCACTAGATTTCAACTTTCCTCAAAATAATTGAGCAAATAAATAAGTCAAAAAAAAAAAAGAAAAAAAATAAGAAAAAGAAAAAATAGCCTTCCTATTTGTTGGGGATAACTTGACAAGAAATTTTGAAGGCTGACATGGGTTCAAGGCACGACTGGACAAATACACATGAAATAAATTCACTGTGTGTTACTAATTAAACAGAAACCACTTCCAGCCTGGCAAATGTGTCTACTTGAAAACAGTTGGAGAGTGGAAGAATGCGAGAGGAGAATATCACATGTCCTTGTCCTGTTCCTGTGCTTCCCTTGGGAAAAACAGCTATTGGAGACAGGACTAAATAGACAGAAAGGCAGAATGGCCTTTCATACAGTAGATATCATCTACATTTTGAAAAATCCTACCCATATTCATAAGACTAAAGCAAGAACCTCAAATTATTTAAATTTCATCCTCAAGTTAGTTTTGATTTATCTGGAAAAGATGAAGACTTTTTCCGCAGTTTTCCCCTTAGAATTTAGTACATGTCTTAGGATCTCCAGATATCATAATAGTCAGTGTTGAAATGCTGGACACTGTAGGTTTTGAATGGTAGCATATTATATTATTGGTAATATTTTCATCTTCATCAAAAATGAACAATTTTTCATAGTAAAAGAGCCATTCAGAGTTCTTTTTAAACGGGAGAAACTTAGGAGGAGACTTTTATTTTTGCAACAGTTCAAAATAACAGTTTTGGTGTTTCTTTTTCTTTTTTTTTTCAATAGGGAAAAAAAACCCCTCAAATATTCTCAGAAAGTGATTGCTTTTACTGCAAACTGACACTGCAGCACTAAGTTACATCATCCTCCAGGAAATCGCTTTCCCACGTGGCTTCACTGGAATAAGAACTTGCTGGAGCTGAGTGGGTGTTCTGTGCTCTGCCACAACAAGGTCCTGGCTAAGGGGAGCTGTGGTGTGTTAAACAGCCCCTGGGCTCCTGCAGCGATGCAAATTCAGAGGGAGGTGAAAACTGTGAGAGAGGAAATGAACCCGTGGGCTACTCATGATAAAAAAAAAAAAAAAAGGGAGAATTTGTGCACGCTAGCAAAAATAGTGTTTTTAAGGGCAGAGATAGCATCTTTGGGGATGTTTTATTTTTAGCTTGAAAACTTTAACACGGCTAATTAACTTCAAATGGGATGTACGGCATAAACAGGCAGGAACCTGCTGGTGAAATTAATTATTCACCCTAGGAAAGGGCAAGGTATATATGAGGATGATCAAAATCGGAAAAGGGAATTTCATGCCTGGAATTGGCTAAAAGCAAGGCATGACCTGAGTTCAGTGTGGGGTGTTAGAGGTTTAAATTAGTGAGATGATTACGTGGGACTGAAGTGAAGAAAGCAGCAAACTACAGCTTGTGTGGGCTTTCTTGCATTTCTATGTGAGGGTACAGAAGTTTCAGTACCTGAGAACGCCTCAGTTCATGGAGTCTGCACTGGATGAAGAAGTTTGTGGTGTCACCTAGTGCACCACATTACAGTAGGGACAGAGCCTGGCTGTGTTATGGTAGAAACAATACTTGAAATTGTTAACTAGAAAGGAGAAAGTAAACACTTTAAAATCCTCTGTAGGATCTGATCAGCTCTGTAATCCAGAGCGATAAGAAAAAACTGAGCCTGGCTCACTTTGGTTGGCACAGAATTCTCCTTGTCTGGAAGCTAAAATAAAAAACCTCAACCCCCTCAGTGATGACGCACTACAGTCACTTCCCAGACAGGCTCTGACTGAGCACCTTGCAGGTGAAGCAACAGGAAATTACAGTGGCAAAGATGCTAAATTTTACACTTTGGTGCACTCTCATTGGCAAAACTCGGTCTAGTGTGTGTGTGGAAATGCAGTTCTGCTGGTACAGTCCTGCTGCCATGCGGCTCTGGGAAACCCTGCAGACATTGTGGCAGGGAGAAGGTTGGAGGTGGCCTACATGTACATCCTCACTCCCCAGAGCTGGAATATCCTTCAGGTGAGGAGGAGTGCTGCATCATTCATTTTGGAGTTTTCTCTGTGTGCGTGTGTGTGTGTGCATATGAAAGTGAGGGAGGAGGAGACTGCTCATTTTTTGTGTCCCTTAATTAGGAGTGTTGTTACCATGGCTCTGAGAAGAATTCAACTATCACGAAGATGGCTGTCATCACTCCCCCATGATACAGCTTGCAGGAGGCCAATAGAGCCAGCTTTCTGACTCAGTTAGAGGTCAGAGTGGGAGTCAGAGGACCTACAGATCATCTCTCCCCATTCAGTGAGACAAAACAAAGTGCTTGTGACTCACTGCCCAGCATGCCAGTGTGCACTTTTCAAGGCTCTCCACCCTGGACCCCCAAGCCAGGATTCAAGGCCACTGCTGCAGGCTGTGCTGGACTCCCAGGGCTGCATCCTTCTCCTGGGCAATCAGGCATGCAGTGCTGCATTTCATGGCTGGGCTGTTTCTTGACTGAGATGAAAGAGATGGAGATGGTCTTCTCCCGCCTTCTGCATCATCATGACGCGGTGCTCACACCCAGAGTGCAGGCATTATCAGCGATGAGCCACTTCCACAACTTTCTGACATGAAGAGGGATGCTCAGGCTTCTCGTGTGTGTTTGTGTCTGTGCTGCCTACGTGCCGATTCATCCCTGCATCCCACGGTCCACTGGGACCCTCTACCCAGCTTTCCTTGTTTACACCTCAGGATTCAAATTTTGAGCGATGCAGAGAGAAGAGCAGATGGCAAGCTAAGCTGCCATGAAGGTATAATCTCTATGAAACTTATTCAGGAGTTACTCTAGAAGACACAAAAAGAAGGAGGAAGAAACAGCATCTTTCCCCAGTGTATGAGTGTGTGTGATGGCAATTTATAAACACTAATAATTAATCCTGAGCCAGGCCACCGAGCTGCCTTCCCTTCCCTGTGGGTGACTGAATTCATCAGGGGCTGCTTGTACATTCTGGCTAGGTACCCCATCTCAGCAAACACACGATGCACAGCCTGCTCGGGTGCTGCTGCTTTGCTTACCATCTGTGGGGATGCTGTTTGTCCACAGGCTGATCCCATCTCTTCCTCGTTACAGACTGGATATGACCAGAGGACCCCATTGCAACTGACATCAGGGAAGAAAAAGACTCATAATTGGCTTTGTTTTGCACAGTTTCATTAATAAGCCAGCTGTACAGGGAAATGCTATTTAGGCCCCACGTTTGAGACAAAAAAAATATACTCCTGTGTAATTTAAAGCTTTAAAATCTGTCAGATCTAGCCACTAAAACTCTACATGTAAATTTAAGCTGTAAAGTTACCCTAACACTTAAAACTTAAGTAAATTTGCAGTAAGATGTACATAGATTTATTCCACATATCTCTTCCCTATGGGAGTTTCACAGATAAATCCATGTGCATCTTGTATCCTATTGTAAATACGTACACTAATGATGCATAGAAATGGCTTTCACAACCCTGATTCACCAGTGATTCTTGTTTGCATTACTTTTTATATTGTATTATAAAAAATGAGCGATGATTTAACATTGAGGAATTCCTGCCACTTAGTTATGGCCCAGAGAAACCAGCCCAGAGATCTGCAAACAATGATTTAATTTGCACAGCCACTGTATCTCACCTACTTGCATATCAGTAATAGTCCATCTGCTGCTGACAGTCTGTTCCAAACGTAGTAATATAACAAGTAATGGTACTACAGTAATGTAACACACCACAGCAAATCACCCCATAAAGAACACAAAGTGTTTGCCAGGATGGATTTGAAAATACTTGGTTTGTGTTTTATCTTTTTTTCTCTTTTTTTTTTTTTGCCAGTGCCATTATGTTTGGAATGAGGCTCATGTGAATAATGGGTTGATGCTTAAGCAGAAAAGTTAATATTTATTCAGGGGAATGATCTGCATGAGGAAATATTAATGTGACTGGACACAAGTCTGTCATCAAAATAGGTTTGTAGTGTTTTGATGGTGGAAAATGTTCCCAGAGTGCTACGACTGAATTTGCTCCCTTCTTCTTCTGAAATCAAGGGTGAAAATCAGTATTATACAGCTGGACTTACCAGTGGGATACCCATCTGTGTGATGAGAAGGGACATGACTGTGTGTTCCTAATCCACACTACTGAACTTTTCATTCCCAGATGTACAGAGAAACCTTTGTTTTCAGTCACATTTGAGACGTGTTTCCTCTAACAAGGGACTGAGCCAGAAGGGGCAGTGGCAGCAGAGAGAAAAATATCAGTGCCACCTAACAGGGAAAGACTGCAGGACCCTTAAAGAGGACAAAAAGATCTGCTGAACCCTGCTCAGATCATTATTCTCTCTGTGATTAAATAATTAATCAGGAATAAAAAGCCTTTAGGTGCAGAGTTATGTTTTCAATATCACTGCTCAAGGGTTTTTTTTATTGTACAAAGGCTTGCATCTGAAGAACTATGCATATCTTATGATTTGTTTAGGGCTTGGGCTTTTTTTTATTTTGATTAGTGCTAGTAGGTTTATTCCTTCAAGAAATTATGCTAATGTAATTCTGGATGTAAGACAGTGTTTTTGCTAAAATGAAAGCACTGAACTATGTGCTTGATGGTTACTATCACTTAAGTGACTCTGTGTAAGCCATAAATCTTTAAATATTTGTAAATGCCCTGCAGTTACTATACATTACAGTGATTCCTCAGGTCTATGTTTCAGTACAAGCAAAAATGATTAGAAGAGTTTGATTTTTTTTTTTTTACTTATTGGTGGTCAGAGAGACAGCAGTGCCTGACCATCTCGTGGGGAACAGGGGGCTTGTGTTAAATAAATAAATACAGCCAGACAGAAACAAGTGGAAATTGAAATGAGAAAGAGGGGAGGGAGGGGAAGGAGGGAGAGAAGGGTAGAGGTGAGGAGAGGAGGGGAGGGCAAGGGAGAAGGAAGGAAAAGAAAGGCAAGGGTAAGGGTAAGAATGTCTGTGTCTTCTATCAGGGTCTCCAGACTCAGGAGGAATGAAGCTGAGCCCCCATGACCTTCAGTGCTGGTTAAGGCACTGTAAAATGACACAGTGCTATGATGTAGATGTGTGTTTGGCACAGGTGAATGCCTGCATTTCTATCCAGACAGTCCATGCACAGGCCAGATCTGAGTTGGCAGAGTGAATTTATATTGGATCAGTGCTTTGCACTATGTGGCCACAGCATTTCTGCTCCTGTGTCAGTAGCCCTGAAGCCAGATTTGCTGTATAGTCAAATCATGGCTTGAATTGGCACAGAAAGAAAAGCTATTTAAGGTCATGGTTGTGGCAGACTGCTGGCTCTGTCTGGAGCAGCTTGTGTAACTACTCCACAAGCTCTACTGGCTCTGAGCATTGTGGTGTCTGCCTGTCACAGTATTCACTGCTGAAAAGGGGAAAATTGCTAGAGAAGTACAAAGGCAACATGTTTTCACAGGTTGCCCTTGTAATACCAAAGCATCATCCAGTTACAGCATGTGGTGAGGTTGTGGTTCAAGTGGGTTCTGCTCTCCAAGGCCACATTTTATGAAGCCAAGACCTCTATTGAAGACACGCATCAGTCTTTGAAGAGAAAACATTATTCATTAAAATCAAACCTCTGCTGTTGAGAAGGAGCTTTCCTGGGGCTTAATTATATCAGGTTTAGAGGGACAACAGCCAACGGTGTTAGGCTTTCTCTCCCAAGAGAGGAAGCTTCATTTTCATATTTTTAAACTCCATTTAAAAATAAGGGCTATGAGAAAGATTTTGGAATAATTCTTTCTCTGGTTGGGAACTAGAAATGAATAGATCTGAATACCTGTATGAACACAGGTGGAAAAAAATGGATCACAAGTTTTATAAACTGCTCTACTGTCTAGTAAGGACATAGGACACCAGCTACCTAGATTTCATCTAAATGCTTCAGAGCAGAGATTTTTCAGTCTAGACAGAGTCTATCCCTGCTTTGCAGAATGGAAAACTTTAGGCTGACTAGGGAGAAAAACTACTCAAATATTTGAAGTCAATTAATGAAATGTTTAAGGTTAGAATAATACATTGGACCAATATATCATTGGTATGATTTTGATAACATCTTCTCCACTCAGAATTTTTTTTTTCCAGTTAATCGTAGCGACTTCATTTTGCCATCTCTGTCTGGACATTACATCTAGTTAAGATCCAAGGCTCCAATAGTGTTGCATACCATCTTTTCTCCCCTAGACACAGCAGAAAGCAGATTCCTATTTTGAAAAGTAGTTTGCAACCATTCTACAACTGTAGAAGAGTTGCATTGCTAGCGTAAAAAATACCCTGAAGTATCTAAAAAGTACATATTTATTATTTTTTATTATTATTTATTATTATGGCAGAAAACCACTAAAATGGATTTTCAGAAGTCTAGTGGGATCAGTCTAGCGGGATCAGTCTAGCAGGGGTCTTCAAGCCATGCACAGTGTTTAGGGTCAGACACTTGTACCATGGGAGGTGCTGGTGGCAGAAAACAAAGACTGGGACAGCACAGTAAGGTAGAACTTCTCCAGGTTTCTACTGGAACTATAATTCAGGCTGGAGATGCTCTGACCAGACTGGATATGTATCTCCTGCAGGAGGATCAAATGCCAAGTCCTGGAAGGTGCCACTTTCTTACTCTGCAGAAAAGACCATGTGCACTGTGAATTCTTCCATGAATCTCCTCATCTTATAGCTAACAATCAGTCAGTCTTATGCCATTTTAAAATGCAGCAAGGTCTTGGGACTAAGGGATTGTAGTTGAAGTCTCATTAATTAAACCAGTTTCCTTTAATGCAGACAGGGACACTTTTAATATCCTTCTCTGAATGTCCATTTTGAAATGAACTGACTTAAAAAAATCTACATACAAAAAGCTAAAGCCCTCCTTTGTCACTTTTTGGAATAAAATGACAGTAAAGGCTGAGACTGTTGATTTAAAATGCAAATGAGAAATGTGCTCTGCAGGACTTATGACCTCCTCTGTGTAGACACAGGTGGGACTTACCGAGAGATTTCTTCCACTTTTAAAGTTGACACTTAAAGAAAACTACTTTAATTTGTCACTTAAGAGAGTGCTCTGTCTTCATGATTGATTTTTTCCCTCAAAGAGGCAGGGAAATGAAAAAAATAAAAAGCACCACTAAATGCATCTTAAACAATTGCAGTTCCACAATACCTGGAAACACACATGTATTTCACTCCAGCATCTAGTATTCTGAAATGAGAAAGAGATAATTGTCCCTATGCAGTGCAATGTTATGCCTTGACATGATCACACCTATAAACACTTTTTCACTTTGGCTGTGGACAGACACCTTCTCCCACGTTGAACCCTGCTGGTGGATAAGGGTGCTCACCACAGCCTGCCCTGACTTTCTTGGTGCTGTGCTGCAGCTGGAGGCTATTGCTGTGTACCTGTCAGCACAGGAACTTGTGGGAACACTCCCTAGCTTGCTTCAGTCCAACAGGGACTGGCTGGCTTAAAGAAATCAAGTGGCAGGTGTTTGTTCGTAGAGGTCATTTTAACTAAATTGCTTAGGGAGCAATCAGACAAGCAGTCTGGTTTTTGCTAACAGTTAGCAAAAAATTGGACAGGAGAAGGGGTGATAACCTTACCACCAGCACAGCTGCTTGAAAACAAATGTTTGTCCGTCCTGTGTGGGCAGATGGCAAGTCCCATTACCTGACTGCAATATAAATTGGATGTGAAACTGTGTGAATGGGAATAGGAGGAACGCTTTCTGTTAAGGCTAACTGTTATAAATCATCCATAAGTAGTCACTCCAGTATTTGTTCTGAGAACTTTTACATATTTGTTTTTGTTTTGTTTTGTTTTATTTTTCCTTTTTTTTTTTACAGAATACCATTGGTAAAGCAATGGATCACAATAAAACCTGTTTCAGTGGTTTCAGGTAGGTACTGTTTAGCATATGCCTTCCCGATAAAGAGTATTTAGTGATTAGAGGTAGTGGTAAAACTTCCAATTGGCCAAAAACTGCTTCAGTGAAGCCTAGTTGAAGTCAAGGAAGATAAGGATCCAAAGATAAGGCACCACAAAATATGGCATTTTCTGTGTTTCATGGCAAATGCAAGCAATCCCAAAGATGAAACCAGAATGGCAGTAGGTACATTTGTCTACTTCAGCAGATGGTGCAGGAGAATCATTAACATGTGTGGAGAATTTAAACACTTGCTTCAACTTTTGGATCTCTGATTGCCCCTATGGCTGCATAAAAGAACTGAGATTGTTCAGCCTGGAGAGGAGAAGGCATTGGGGTGACCTAATTCCAGCATTCCAAGACCTGAAGGGAGCCTACGAGAAAAATGCAGAGGGACTATTTACAAGAGTATGCAGTGACAGGATGAGGGGGAATGGCTTCATACTGAAAGAGAGTAGGTTTATATTAAATGTTAGGAAACAACTCTTTGCTGTGGGGGTGGTGAGGCACTGGAGCAGGTTGTCCAGAGAAGTTGTGGCTGGCCCATCCCTGGAAGTGTTTAAGGACAGGTTGGATGTGGCTCTGAGCAACCTGGTCTAGTGAGAAGTGTCCCTGCCCATGGCAGGGGCTTTGGAACTGGGTGATCTTTAAGCTCCTTTCCCACCCAAGCTATTCTACGATTCTATGATCTCTGTCTAGGAAGTTGAATGTGGCTGGAGCAGCTGGTGCTGAGACCAAGCAGTACAGCACAGCCCATGTCCATGATGGTATAGCCTCGCTCACCCTCTAAAACTGCTTGTGTGGAGTGGTCCCTAGCTCTTGCCTGGGACTGCTTGGGAAAGTGCTGGCTGGTCCGGCTTTGAACTGGGCTGCTAGGCTGCTCTGCTCCAGCCTGGTAGAGGTGCTTGGGTCTCAGTGTCCAGGGACAACTGGCACTGTTTAATCAACCAGCACAGGTTTAGCCTGGGTGTTTCACTGCACCACCCAGCATTTATGGCAGGGGTTCACTGCAGGTTATTCTATATTGCCTAACACTTTAGGCTTGGGATCCCACCTGTTTGTGTGCAGTTACATGAGAAAAACCTAAAATTAATGGATGGTGACAATTTTACCTGGAAGTGAAGCAGTTTTTGGCCAATTGGAAGTTTTACCACTACATCTAGCTATGGATATTAATGATATTTATGCGTATCCTGTTATTTTCTGTATGGAATCTCAGCACTTCACAAACTGTTTAAGAGAAAGATTTTGTATCCTTTCTCCTTTTTCCTAGTTGAAGGGTCAGAAAGACCCTAGGACTGTTACTGTGATATCAACAGCACTATCCTTTTGTTGTCAATACTTTGAAGGACTTAGGAACTCAACCTCATCCTCAAGCTCAACCTCAACTTCCTTTTGAAGTAAATAGTAAAGAGGCATTTTAGTCATTTATTAGTTATTGTTAGAGGAATATTAGTTATTTTTAGGTATTAGGTTACTAATATTAATTATTAATTACATATTTGTTATTATATTAATACTATTAGCCATTAATTATATATTATTCTGCCCCCAGAAACCACACTGACCCTTGCCAGAGCTTGGTCTGTGGCACTGCACTTCACAATAATTTTGATTTACCAGAAAGGGTAGTTGACTAGGAAATGGCAGCTGGAAAGAAACCTCAGAGAGTGAAAACTTCTGGCAGAGGAGCCATCCAGGGTGGTCTACAAATTTCTATTAGGATTTCACCTCCTGATAATCCAGAAATACTTAAGGAACTGGCATGAATCATTTCTGCCATCATTTGTCTTCTTTTTTGAAGCTGTGATTCCTGTTATCTCAAACATGCCGAAGAAGACAGAAAATTCTCAGTTCTATTTTATCTCTGAGTTAGGAAAATCAAAAGATAAAGAAGATGTAGATCTGATGCTTAAATAGGATCAGGTACTTCAAAGACAAAACTATTTTCCTCCTCAGGTGTTCCAGAAATTTCTCCAACAAAAAAAAGCCCCTTCTTTGTTCCTGTGTTTTAGAATATAGAAAACATGCAGAGCTAAGGCTTGCCCCCCTTATTCTCACAATTTCCATCTTTTCAGAAATCAAGGTACCGCAGAGGAGGTGGAAGTTTAAAACTATCTATTCTCCCACCATTAAAAGACATCTTTTGTATTCAGATTCAACAGCTTTGAATGTGAAAAACAAAAGAATCTATTTCTTAAAAAACAGTTTCAATGGCTTTGAATGTGAAAAACAAAAGAATCCATTCCTTAAAAAATTCCCTATCAAATGTAATTATAAACCAATTAAATATTCCAGAAGCTTGCTTTTTACCTGTGAGAAGTAACAACCCACAAAGATCTTCCACAAAGAAAAACTTTAAAACCCTTTATATATATTTATTTATATGCATGCTCATATACTTCAAATTTTAAATGATATTGCCCAGTTTACATATCCAATAGATGCATTAAATATAATTTCAATTGCAGACACAACTTTAGTCAGACAATAAAAGTGAACCAGTTCACTGAATTGAACAACAACATCCTAAAATATGCCTGAGGCAAAGGTATTTTACTTTATAGCAATTTTTAAGTGAATGTGTTAGTGACAAAATTGCTCATCCATATTTTTCTATT
>JAWWES010000001.1:109442697-109501664 GCA_035583135.1 Lophotriccus pileatus
GGCAAAGGTATTTTACTTTATAGCAATTTTTAAGTGAATGTGTTAGTGACAAAATTGCTCATCCATATTTTTCTATTAGTGTTTTCTTCCTGGGTCCATTTAGAAACTATTCCTAAGACAAACATGAATGTAATTTATTTTTTTCTTAATGAAAGCAAACAAAACGTTAGTTTTGGGTTTTTTTCAGTAAAAAGTATTTTGGTCAGTAATAGAGAAGGAAGTTAACACTTCCTTCACTAGCATAGCAAAACCATCCTGGGTATAATCTTGATTAAGACTCAGGTAGTTTTTCTGATCAATAGGATCTAAACTAAGGAGAGGAAGCCCAGGAAAATATCAGAAGTCATGAGCATACACATGATTTTGTGGTCATGTCCCCTTTTGGGTTCAGAAAACTTCTCCAACTCTGTATCTTCTAGAGATAAATTAAATCTGTTTTTCAGTACAGTAGGGTGGTGTTTTCACTCATCGTACTCATTTACCTGTTTATTTGTGTCTGGCCTCTGTAAAACTCTTGAGGGGTATTCCCAAATTCCCTGGATGTTTCCAACATGACAATATCAAGTAAGTGCCACCACCAGCTGCTCCCAGTCTTCCAACCACGGCTCAAAGATTGGAGCAGTAAAGCCTTTCTCACGGGCACACACGGAGTTTCCCAGCTGACTTGGATGGGACTTGCATGGGCACATACCAGTGGCACTGGGATGACATCTCAGAGATCCACATCTTTAGTTTCTGTCTGAACTTGCAGAGGGGTGAGCACTTCCCAGTGAGACAGTGAAGATGAGTGAAGGATTTCCGTTCAATGGTTAATGTAAATGCCTCTCTTCATTTGCATAACACATCAGATAGGCAATGAAATTAAAGGAGGGACATATCACAGCTGCCAGGTGCCCCAGGTACCAGGGTGTCATACAGTTGTCCTACATGTGCCCACAGAAGGCATTTTGCTGTGGTTGCTGCATATGCACCATAAACCTGACTCAGATGACACTGAACTTATGGGTTTTCTGCCTTAAACCAGGGTTGAATCAAAGCAAGGGACAAAAGTGTCAGATGAACTGTTCTCATTATTGACATAACCCACCTGTATCATGGCATCAAAGACACTGACCTGAGAAAAGGATTGTGCTGCAAGTCTGGACCTGAATCTAGATCTGTGCTGTTGCCTGAACATCGGGTATCCCACAAGGCTGATGGAGAAGAGGGAGGGAAGCTCAGAAATTTGAGCTCTTTGTGTTATTCTGATCCTGACTTTAAAAAGTGCAGAAAATTTCATGTTTGAGGATAACTGTGGTACCACAGGATGTCCCCAAAACCGCTCTGCAGATTGCAGCAGGAAATTTAGATGTCAGTGAAACATTTGAAGAGGTTTTATCTCAGCTTGAAGTAATACTACAAGGAAGCACACAGTTAATTGTATATCAGAGTGTCTGCCAGTCATCCCTTCACACTGATATACTGTCTGCACTTTTCAGCCAAGGAGGAGACCTGTTGAGAGAACTGTCAGTGGACACTTTGCATCCTCCCCTCTCTTTCTTCTTTGCTGCTCTACACTGTCAGCAGTCTCCTGCATCTCTCTCAGTTATTTTCTACAGGGCTGTCTATAGCAGATGTTACAAGCATTCTGCTTTCAGTGACATTTTCCTCTAGTGGCCAAGGTGCACTGATGAGGGCTGTCTGTCTATGGGAGGAACCCCCCTCACACCAAAACCACCACCTAGTCACCCCCAGTTATGATATTTTATGCGAAGAGACAGCTGATGGATTTAAACTCTGCCCATTTTTACCCTTGCACTGTTTTTGCAGCAATGGCCTCATTGCTACCTCATTGTTACTTTTTTTTGTTCTCAAAAGTTGTCTTCCTCTTGGCTGTTTTCCACTATGGCTGGGAACCTTCCCTTCTTCATAATCAACACGAAACCCAGCTGATGCTTCATGTTGCCAAATAGGTTTGAGATTTTCCCCAGCCGCTGGTTTTCCCCAGGAGATACTATGGTAAAAAGAACTCAAGGACTTTTTTAATAGACTTCATCTTTTGGGAATTATTGTTCATGTTTGTCCTTTTTCTTCCTCTGTGTATTATCTGTATACTGGGAATATAGTCAGAGGGGCAGTTCAGGATATAATTAGGTTTTTTTGATCATTCCTATTTCTTGGCCCTGCTCTTCTTGGCTGATGGGTGGCTGCATTGTTGTTTGCTACTAACAGATTTCTTCCACATTCCATGGGTTATGGTTTTATCTTTCCCTTGTCATTTCTTTTTCATCCTCTGTGGAATATTTTTTGGTTTTCAGTCCTTGATGCATTTTTGACTATATTTTTTCATTTGTAAGAACCCAAACCAGTGGTGCTCCTCGTCTTCCCTCTGAGGGACACCAGATGAGATTACACTTCCACAGATTCCTGTTAGGTGTCAACATTTTCCCAAAGATTACACAGCAGATAAATCTCTCTGTTTCTGCACATGGTTTTTTACTGAATCTATTGTCTGCCTACACATTCAAGAGCAGATAACCAGTGATTTATATTTTCATAATGACTACTGCAGTGATTCATTTACTCTGTCTCATATTGGTGTCAGGGCAAATCATTTATGTGAAAGGGGAGAGACACCAAAGAACAAAAGGCAATATAAAGTGGCAAAAAAAGCAAAAGGGGGTAAAAACCAGCCTGGACAGATACAAATGTTTTCAGTGACCTGAGAAAAGTTGTGGCTAAAGGGTTTTTCTGTTCCTGCTTCTTGTCACCTTCTCCCTGTTCTGCTTTCTGGATCTGCTGCTTTACAGAAGTAGGTTGCTCCTTCCTGGAAGAGCCAAACCTCCCTCCCTTGGGAGGTTAACTCAAGTGCCAGCATGGAATACAGTTTGGAGTCATGTAATGCACTCACTAATATTCCTGCTTCAAAATTCAGCCTGCTCAGGGCAACTCCTGACCCCTGAGCAGCAAGATAGAGGAATTTAGGGGAGCAGCTACAATCAGGCATCTGGATTGTGGAATTGGCTTAGCTTGGAGCTGTGCTACGGATCAGAATAAGCTGTTGGTAATGTTTCCAGGCATGTGATCAACATGCTTTAAATTTTACCTGTCCATGAGAATTTCTCCTTTGTGCTGAAAATTTACTATTTATTTTGCAAGTGCATTTTGCATGGCGTCAGGTGCTTCTTAATCTCGTTCTAGATTGAGTGGTGGCTTTATGACTCTGACGTACATTTAGTGCTATTTGGGATTTCCTTCCATTCCTGAAGAATATATGATCATAAGAATCATAGAATCATGTAATGGTTTGTACTGGAAGGGAGATTAGAGATCATCTTGTTTCATGCCCTGATACTTTCATTAGACCAAGTTGCTCAAAACCCCATCCAACCTGGCCTTGAACACTGACAGAGATGTAGCACCACAGCTACTCTGGACAACCTGTTTAAGGAATCCACGCTCACAGTAAAGAATTTCTTCTGCATATCTAACCTAAATTTCCCCTCTTTGAGTTTGAACCTATTACTCCTTGTCCTATCACTGCAGTTCCTGACAAAGGGGGTAAAAACATGATAAGTTTAGTCTTTTCACATGCTTTATTTGGGGGTAATCCTGCCACTAGTTATGTTGAAAGACCTTTAAAAAAGCTGCCCCATAAAGGCACTATTAACACGCTTAAGACATTACACAAAAGAGCCAGTTCGCTGTCCCCTCTACCACAAAAATCTCACTGAGGTTGGTAAGAAGTGCTGTTTACAGGAGTGCCTAATTTGGTGCTGATCAGCTGTTGGCTGATCATTTCGTACCTGTGAATCTTCCTTCACAAGTTTTTTCACACAAAGAAATGCAATGAATTCTTGTGCAAGGAGAAGTCCTGCATGGGTTAAGGATTCAGAGGACAGTGACTTACCCAAGTGAAGAAAAACACATACAAACAGCTCAAAATTAAAATCCTATGAATACTTGCTATGCACGCTGAAGGATTAATTGAAAAAATTCTTGGCAATAACCACATTTGTGAATACTAAGTGTATTTGCCAGTACTTTGCAAATGAAAAATGAGGATAAGGTTATGAATAAATTGTTCAGGGTTTCTACTTTTAACTCTGGAATATTTGCTGACAGCATTGTTGAAATCAGAGAGGGAATTTATGTGGTAATACTGAATAGGTTAAAGCAGAGATAACATCAAGACACAGTATGTTCTGAAAGAACCTCATATCATTAGGAAAAAATAGTGGTTTTCTCCCCATAACTTCTTTCATAACTGCCTTTCAGCAGTGCCAAGCAAATCAGCTATTTTTTTTTTGTCAGTTACACGTGAGCTAAGACTTGCTATATCTACTGATCCAGAAACATTTAGTTGCAGAAAGCATGTCACAGCCAGAAATTTTTATTTCTGAGGAAAACAAAGCTTTTAGTTAGTACAAAGCTATTCATGAATTAATGGAAAAACTGGAGAGTGATTTCTGGTCAAAGTGAAATATTTCACTAAAACATTTTAATTTTCATGGGTTTTCTCACTTAATATGGCTATTTTGAAAGTGATTTTGCCTACGTCTTATTAAGTTTAATTAAAAGTAAAATTAAAGAAGTAACACATGGGCTGGAGGTGTTAAAGAAAAAATTATAAAGCATGTTGCTTTATAATTTTTTATAAAATTATAAAGTTTATGCAGTTGCCCAGTCTCCATCGCATTGACCATAGCCAGTTAATTGGGCTGGCAAACTGTCTTACCTCTTGTTGGTCCATCTTTTGCTACCTGAGTGAGGAGGCTGCTCTTTGCCTCTGAAATGGCTGGGCTTGTTTTACCCCCGCTGCCAGAGCGGTGGGGAACAGGTTTTGTTTTTGCTCAAGGACAGATGCATCCCGAACGGCAGGCTGGGGAAGGCTTTTCACTGGGAGTCGGGCAGGTCTGGCACCACTGTCTCATCCTGGAGGAGTTTCTTGGGGAAGGGATGTGTTTCACTCTGTCATCAAAGCTTTCCCTAATGAAGTCAGCGCACTCCCCTGGTTTGCATCAGAAACACCTCGGGGCAGGGCTGTTCCAGGTTTCTGGCAGGAGAGTTTGCTCTTCCCTGCCTCCAGCTCTTTTCAGGCTTTCAGTTGCTGAGCTCTGAATCTTGTTGCCAGCTCAGAGGACAAACCAGACGTATTACACGAGTTCAGGCAACTATGTATTAAATGCAGGCAGCTGTGAGCTGTTTCTGTTGCACCTGGCCAACCTCTCTTATTTCCTGCACCAAAACCGGAAAGGTTTCCTTATCTTTATCCCTCTTGATGTACTACAGGATACAGGCGAGAGATAGGAGGGGTTCCAGTGAAACAGGACAGTAGGTATCATTTGTCAGTGAGCTGTCAGAGCAGAAAGGCACAAGAAAGAAGACAGTGGTGACTTTCAGCCTACCAGAAAACAAAGCAACAATTGCTCAGCCCAAACTAAACCACTGGAAATACTATGGATATTTTTAAAACCTATTGTCTTCACAGACCCCAGGTACACTTTCACTTGAGTGGTGAGAATTAAGCATAGTATTGTTTCTGTGAGAAAGTGGGTTAAACATGGTGTAAAAAGCTTACAGATAGGAGCAAATAAAGTCATGGGCTTCCTGAGGAACCACTGATGCATGGAATTGGAATCCCTTAAATCACCCTTTGCTCATCCTGTTGCCTCCTTTGGTAACGGGAGCACAGAGAGAGGGAGGCACAGGCGAATCTGAATCAGTGCTGGACCTACATGAGCAAGGAGAAATGAATTGGTGGACTGGATAACACTGCAAGCAGATCCAAATCCCACAGCATGAAATGGCACCCCTCTAATATGCTGGTTTCTTGAACATTACCTCCTTCCCCCTCCAATCAGCAGCTGACGAGGACCAATAAATGCCAGAGTAACAGCTCTTTGGAGAGATGTATTGACACCATTTTGCCAGTGGGAACTAGATGGAATTGCAGCATATCTAGACTGTTTATTTTCTCCACTTTTAAATATTCATATGAATAGTTCTGAAGTTTTCTTTTGCCCATTGCCTTGAATAAAAGATAGCAAAAGTCACTTGGTGTTAACATTTTTGCCAAGAAAAAAATAGTTTCATTTTAGCCAGGAAGCTGTTGTTTATAAAGTGGCTGACAGAGGAGCACAACCGCCTGTGTAATGTAGACAATGACCATCTCTATTCTAAAGGGTATTTTCTCCTCTCTGAAATAAACCCTGTACTGCATACAGGAAAACAGCAGCTGCAGGCAAAACAAGGGAGATCTAAGTCAAAACAGTACTATCCCCTTTATCTATCCTGAAACAAAGAGAAGATGCTGTTTGTAGGCACTGGGGATTTTCGGTTTTGCTTGTTTGTAATGTTTTCCAACCCCAGCTTTCACTATTCTCTGATTTGTTTCACATAATCCTTCTACCTCCTTCTTATTCTCCCTTGTCTTCCTCCAATGTCTCCATTTGCTTCCCCTTCACGTCCTTACAATCCACGCTCCTTGAGAGTTTCTCATGAGATCTTTCTGTTCCTTTGTCCTCCCAGTCTGTTGCCTTCTCTCACCAGATAAGCCATGATTCACAGCCACACCTTTTAGTGTGTACCTGGTTTTGTCCATTTCTCCCACCTTTGGCCTTCCAATCCATTCTCTGCATGTCTCCTCTCCATGTCCTTCTATTGCATGTCACTGCATCCTACTTTTGACTGCCACTACCCAATTCACCTTGCTTCTTCTTACATGTCCTTTGTCATCCATGGCATATCTGAAAGAAACACAGTGAACCAAAATATCTGAGTGATATTTATATATTATATTATATATATTTTATATTTATATAAGATATGAGTGCGACTTTCGCCCTTAAAGACCTGTACGCCTTTGCCTAACGTTTTGCCTGTAGAAGTCCTCTCCTTCCTTCACATTCCCCACCTTGGTGCTAAGTGTGGTGGCCTGATACTTCCCTCTTCATTCTTTTTCTTTTTTAAGAAGCACAGGCTCTGCTTCTTCTCTTCTGGCATATTGGTGTTATATATGACTGTCCTTTGATCTACTTCCTCCAATTTAGCCTTATTGCCAAAATGTACCTCCTGGCTCTGTCCCCTCCCCTTCTTCTTTCATGCTCACCTTACATAACTTCAGTGGAGAGCTTGAGCACCGTCCTGACCCTTTACCTGTGCTCAGTGGACTTCTACCAGGGGTTTGAATCTCTTTTCAAAGACAGGACTTCCCCCACTGCTACCTATTTCTGATCACGCTGACTGTAGCTTGTCCTTTTCTCTGACCATGTAAAATTCATGCTGGATTCACTTTGTTGCCTTAAGCTTGCTGCAGTTGTCATGACTTTCAGAGTCATGCCTCTAACCAGCCAGCTCTCATTTGGAACTGTAAAGTCAAGTTTGCATGCCAGCCACGCTGCTGTGCCAGGCTTTGTTGTTCTCCTGATAACTTGCCTCTATATTGTACCTCTTACCTGGGAGGAATTCCCAGGAGTTTCAGACATTGTTGAAATTCTTCTGTCAGTGGGTGCCTGTAAGACCGAATACCAAGGAGACCATACTGTTTATTAGTATTTCATTACTATTTCATGTTTGCTGTTTGTATCTAACCACTGTCATTCCTACTGAGGCAATCCTGTTTTGTCCCGAGACTGTATCATACTGAGGTGCCCATGACAGCTGATGCTTGATGTATTGCCACTGCAAACACTGACAATATGACTAAAACTATTGGCAGCAATTCTCTTAATTCTTTTGTCCTTTATCACTCAATTTTGCATTTCTGGAAATGAATTATCCAGAGCAGGATTCATCCTACTACTTTTTTTTTTTTTTTTTTTTAATTTGCAGGGTGTGTTATCTTCAGCTCTACTTCTTGTGAGACTCAAACTTCACCCGAAACTTTTAAGTCATTTTTATTGCTCGGCCTCCTTACTGTCCAAGCTCAACAGTTCATGCAGAAGTTATGAATCCTAAAGCAGTAATTATCCTGGCAGTGTTAAAGGCTGGGTGTGATGGGGCACGGAGCAACCTGGTCTAGTGGGAGGTGTCTCTGCCCGTGGGAGATGTCTCTGCCCATGGCAGGGGGGTTGGAACTAGGTGATATTTAATGTCCCTTTCAACCCAAACCATTCTATGATTCTATGATTTTGAACATGTTTGAGACATCGGGAATTATCAACAGGCATTTATTCTATCAGTACTGATGAAATCAGATTAAATTCAAGTATGATGACTCAGAAAAAACCTCATTTTACTTGGTTGCTTGAATTAAGAGTATTCTAAAGAACTAAATATTAATCAATACTGTGGAGAAATGTTATAAGTTTTCTCTTTACAGATTGATTGATAAAATCCACAGTTGTTCTTTTAGTTGTTTGAAAATGAATGCCACCACCCCCATCCTAAAAATTAAATTCTTGATTTTTTTTCTGATGTGTTTATCTACCTCAGATTTTTTTCTCTTAATCAGAAGTGTTTTCAGTCCCGTATTGATTTAAAAAGAGCTGAAAACAATCAAGAAGAAATTCTGATTTTTATCATGTCTTGGCAAAAAAATCTTAAGATCTAATTACTTTCACACCTCTCCCATCCCTTACTTCCTATTCAGAGAGATCATTGCTTTAAGTGTGGTATCAGCAGAAGGAATAGAAGGGCCCCTTAAAGGAAACAACATGTCTAAATGGCTGCACAGTAGAGAACATAATATAGAACAACAGAAAATATGGAAATGCGTCATGGTGTCTCTCTAATGCTCTCTTTTAGCTTCAAGGAACCCAGCAGGTTTGGTAGCCTTTGGATGCCTTTTAACTGAGCCCCATCTGCCTGCCAGTTGAGAATGCTCCGTGCCTCTCACGGAAAGCTGCTCTCAGAAGAGGGTTCTTGAGGCACGTGGAACAAGCAACCCTCGGATTTCACTCCTCTGCAAGATCCTTGAATGGCAAAAAAATTGTCACCTGCTATGGTGACAAGTATTTCCTGAAGTACAATCAGTGAGCAGCACTGGGACTGGTTTTTCTGTTCCCATCTTCACCTTGCAAGGACTTAATCTTACTTTGTCTGAAGTTTCAGGCAGATTATGCAGCTCAAGGATTATTTAGTCAATGGTAAAGCATTTACAGAAGGAATCTAAAGGAAGGCAGCAATATGCAGTCTCTTTCTTTGTTAATCCATATGGTTAACTATGGTTGGTTCCCAAACCTATGTTACCATCCAAGGAAATATCTAGATAATCCAGAATTAAATATCTATGGTTGTTTTTCAGCTTGCCAAGCTCACTCCCATGGACCCGATTACGTCTCCCTTCCTCCTGCTCAGGAGTGTCTTTCCCTACAGCCAAGGGTGAGCTCAGAAACCTGCCTGGCCACTTTCATGTACCACTGACACGTTGTGTTAGTCAAAGCTGGATGGTGTGAAAGTTTAAAGAACACTCAGGGCTCAGACAGTCAGGTCTCTTTAGCCAGATCTCCAGCTATTCAGAGGAAGCAGAGCTCATCTCTCCAGACCATTGCTGGGTATGGCAGTTGAAGGGGAGACTTCAAACTGCTCCGTTGAGCTCACAAAATGAGGTAAATGAGGAGACTTGGGGATCACCAGTCAGCTGTGCCTCACATTATTGGTATCTGCAAGTAAAACAGAGAAGAAAGACTTGGGGAGATCCCATAAAGACTTCCAGCTGCCCCAGCTCAGTGCTTCTTTGTGGATTAGTGCTGGTTCTGAATTGTGGTTTTGGTTACCAATAGGTTTGTTTGCCATTCTCTTCTCTTCTCAGGATGCCATGATTTGCTAGACACCCCACTATCATCCATGCTGCTAGATAGACCTTAAGATAAATAGAAGGTAATTCAGGACAGTGAACTTAAGAGAGTAAGCAAGACGAATGAGGGACAGCTGTAGAGAAAAAAAAAGTAAAAAGAGAAACCCCATTTTTTGATATCTATCATTTTTCTAGCTCAAGATAGTCAGTATCAATATCCTTCATCTGAAAAGCTGTCTGGTAGTTTCCACATCCGTCAGATGGGAACAGATTCTCTCATGAGATCTGTCTAAAAAATGGCTGATTTGGAGACAAATGTTTTCTCCCATACTCCTTTTCTCCCTCAGCTTCCTCCAGAGTCAAATATCCCCTTGAGGGGTATTTGCAATTCATACACTTGATACTTAATGAAGATCTCAGATTTTAATACTTTCCACAAACAATCATTGATTTTTAAAGATGCTCTGGAAGTGCTCACGTCCCTTGGGCAGGTTCCTACCTGGTTAGACAGTAAACAAACCATTTACCAGGGTGAAAGCAACACCTTGTGAAACAAACCATTTACCAGGGTGAAAGCAACACCTCGTGAAAGACCCGATACCTGACTGTAGTATAAAGATATCCCTTATCCATTATGAATGAAGTTCTCCTTGCAGACAAATAGGGAATATTTTAGACTTCCATGGCAATTTATTCACCTTTATAACATATGCAATGAAAACACAGACATATAGAAGAGAGCTAGAAATGTGAATTCTTGCTAAGTCATGGTGGAGACAAGACATGACATTAAATATGTAAAATCTTATGTGAAATCCTGTCTGGGTCAAGAGACTTCTAAAATGGCTTTCTAGACAGAAGAGCACCAAGATGAAGTGCATTAACATATCCTGAAGGTTTCCTCACAAAGGCAACAACTCAGATGACTAAAATTGATTTGAAATGCCTGAATTAGGAGACCTCTAAAAATAATAGTATTGTTTTAGTTGGTTAATAGGTCTTCAGAACACACATAATTTTTTTAATGACCAGCAGTAGTAACTGTATTGCTTAGAAGTTGCTGAGATCATGAGATCAATCAACAAAAACAGTCTGCAACCTTAGTGCTTATTGATTCAGTTGCTATTCCCCAGAAAAAACAATTACTGCTGTGTTACAAAACCCAGCTATTCACTCTTTGGCATGTGCACTTTTTTTTTACTATTCATAAAATAGTTGATTCAATCTAGAGCTTAAGTCCCCTTTCACCTTTTCACACTTTGGGTATCACTTTTTAAAATAATATGTGTAACTGTACCTTCTCATCACTTTTGGGCAAATGGCTGGGGATGGTGTTCCTGGGCTGAAGCTATGAATAAAAGATCACTTTTAGGGAAAGGAATGGTGAAGTCAAATGGATGTTAATTTTATATGCCTGTGGAAAATCTGGACATTTTAGACTACAATGGGGGTCTAATGTACTGTCAAATGGTCAGAAAGCTCTCTTTGTCAATGACTGAGGTGAAATAAGAAATTACAGTACTTTCTTACATAGTTTAACTCCTGAGAAACAGCAAAGAAGTAGCAAGGAGTGAGCAGGACAACATATTCTGCATAAACAGAGAATAAGGAATAGCATCAAATGAAGGCAGCAGTGCTCAGGTTTTGCAGACTGAAACAAACATTTAAAACTGCAAGGTTGCTCTGTTGCTAGAAAAAACATCTGCAGGGACAAAAACCTTATTGGCTTAAAGAGAAATTTCTGTTGTGCATCTATTGCTGCTCCTCAGGTGAATGTTCCTGACTTCTGCTACGCATTCATCTCCATTCAACTTTATGAAAATGCCTGTAGGGTCATTATTCACAGAAATTATTATTCCCAGGAATTTTCAGTGGACATAGAACAGTGCACAGGTAGAACTCCATGAACTAGGGTATATAAGCCTTTTTTTGCATGGAGAGCAGCTGTCCACAGCAAAATGACACCTTCCATCAGAGGTCACAGCGCTTACTGTGGAACACACAGTCTGTTGAAGGCATCATTTTGAAGTTCTCTGTCTATATGGTTTGGGTTGGAAGGGACCTTAAAGACCATCCAGTCCCAAATTCTTTACCGTGGACACCTTCCACTAGACCCAGTTCCTCAGAGCTCCATCCAACCTGGCCTTGAACACTTCCAGGAATGCTCTTTACCATGTTTTATATCTCTTATATCACTTGCACTTATCCTTCCTGTTTGGTGCCAGAACAAACAAGTTAAAGTTAAAACAATGTTGCAAGCATGCCAGTAGGTTTCTTTCCAGCTTGTCTGATACAGAGGCAATGATTTTATTCCTTCCCAGCCAGTTTGTATAGAGGAGTAACATGAGAATACTCAGCCTTTATTCCCCACATGTGGACAACAGAATTCCAGATACATTCCTACAGATTTGCATCATTCACTCATCAAAATCAGCGCTAAAGTATGATGATAACAAGCAAGTTTTCACAGTGTAAAAATTACGGAACAAATAGGTTAGTTGAGATTTTGAGGCCTGATTAATATGTCACAAATAAATCTGTGAGAATATTTGACTTTTCCTGCACTAAACTGGTGAAGGAAGTGGAGTTTTAATTTACTCAATAGTTTTCAGTTTTTGTGCCTCAGCAAAAAGGCATTTATTTTATTCCAAGTCCGACAAGGTATTTGCTTTTGAATCAGACAAATCGGTTTTGTTTCTCTGCCCTACTTTTTTTCACCCTTTTGAATGTTATGTGAGGGTAAATTTCAAAATAAAATGTCATTGCAAAATATGAGATCAATGTGTAAACAAGTACTTCAACACTTCCTATGAAAATAATAATAAAAAACTCACAATAGTTTTAGCCAAAGCATTTGGAGGAATTTGACAACTTACATGTGTATAGTTTGGGTTAAGAAAGTTGCACCATCCTGTTGTACTAAAAGCCTCATGGAAATGCATGGTAATAAAATTTCCATGTTTCATACTCTTTAAGCTTTGTAGTTTGTCAGTGCTGTTGACTTTCAAAATTAGAGTGAGGTGGTTTGTGAATTAATGCCCTTCCCTACTAGAAGCATTCCCAGTTCGTTCTTTGCCACCCGGTCTTCTACCAAACAACTACTGCTTAAACATTTCAAGGGAGAAATAAGTGTCCACCAGGACTGTGGGCAGGACTACCTCTGCTACAGAAGCAGTAGAATTGCTGGAGAAAAAATAATACAGGTTCAGCTGATGACATTGTAGCTGATACAAATAAGTGTGCCCCTGCAACAGCCTTCCAGCTCTTTTGCTATCATATCTATAAATCAGTCGAAGAATCAATTTGAACTTGACTGTATAGATAGACATGAAGATGGAGAGGATTGCTTGTTCTTTAGCTATTAGTACAGAAGGACACAACTTCTGTAATAGTCAACTCTATATTTTTATTTGATGTACAGCTTTTTCGTATATTAAACCTCCAAAAGGCTGTCTGGCAAGTGGTAAATGTGATCTTCCTGCACTTGAGACTAATAAAAAGAGATTTTCAGGCCTCTTAGTTTACTTCTATCACTCCTAAGAAAAATCTTTTCATAAGGCAGTAAGTACATCAGCAGTCAGTTCTTTCCTAAGAATGCTAATTATATTCTCTCTGTATGAATTAATTATAATTCCTTTTGACTATGGTGATATTGTTTAGAGGAATTATCTCTCAGGTCAGATGAAAAGGTTTGACTTTGTGTGACACACCGGAGTGATTTGTTCTCCATTGTGGTATTAGTATTCCTTAGCGGGAACTTTGTGAAGAATTAAAACCAAATTAAACAGAGAGAGGGGCCCCCTCCACTGATTTCCTCATTTAAAACATTATATAGAGAAGCTTCTCCACGGACTGCCATGTAGAGCCAAACAATGAAACAGA
This sequence comes from Lophotriccus pileatus, assembly GCA_035583135.1. NCBI lineage: Eukaryota > Metazoa > Chordata > Aves > Passeriformes > Tyrannidae > Lophotriccus > Lophotriccus pileatus. Next base: position 109,456,298 of record JAWWES010000001.1, read on the forward strand.
CATTTTCTCCTTCACAGAGCTCCTTCTGAGCAGCATCACGACGTGTGTTCCCCAAGTGTACTTTGCTGTGATACGGTTACACCGGAGACAAACAGAGATTAGGGTGCAGATGGGAGTTATCAGCAGAGTTGCACCTGCTTAGCCTGGTTCTGAAATTCCCTCTGATGTGTGACAGTCTGAAATACAGCCTTCCTAAGCGTGAGTATTTATGGAAACTGTGTAATCTGCAGGAAAAAGCATGGGGTGCAAACCTCTACCGACTTCTTCATTGCTGCCTTGGAGAAGAGATTTTGGAGTGCTGAGACACGAGGCTTCAGATGGTCTCCAGTTTTGCAGAGAGCAACAGGAAAGCAGCAGAATCTCCTAGGTTACACCTCCTTAGAAGCTCCTATGCTTCCCAGGACATGGTGCACTTTGAAGCTGAAGAAGCATCTTAAATCCTTTTTCTACTGGCTGGATCCAGATTTAGGCAGCTCAAAAATGCTCTGTGGCTTTATGGTGTGTGATTTCAGAGCCTTGTAGAAAGGATCTGAGATGCCTGGTATGTGTGATGTTGATTACGTGGCATCATGAAAAAGCAGATGGGATACATGAAGAAACTGGGCCGGACAAAGAGCCCTCGCACCTAAATTATTCTGTGATTCACAGCAGGTTTATTCACAAGAGCTTTTTAAGACTTTGAAGAAGACTGACAACCAGGGAGGTCCAAAGAAGTGCTCTGGCAGGACATTCATACGACAGTGTAATGAATTTGTCCTTGAAACTACTTTTGCTTACATATCTTACTACTGCTCACCTGGCAATAAACAGTTCAATCTCAGCTTTTTTTTTTTTTTTTTGTTCTCCCACCAGTACTTCAGCAATTAGAAAACAGAAATTAAGCACTCTGGTTCTCATGGCACTGGCTTTAGCCACCAGCCTCCATTGCCTCCCCCTGTCCTTCTCTGCAGGCTGCTCTCAACAGCTCAGCCACTGATAAGCTGGCAAAAAGTGCCAGACTCATGATGAAGCTACAGGGACATGAAGCAAGTAGTTCTTCTGCACATGTCCCAAGTTTAGAAGTCCTGGGAAAACCTCAGGATAACACTGATCTCATCAACTTCAGAACAAAATGCAAAGCTCATTTGATCTGATTCAACTTCCCTGCAGAAAAGTATTTAAGGTAAAATTAGATGGAAGATAGAAAGAGAAAATTGAGACTGAAAACGCTAGTTGAAAATAATTGTCTTTAAAGTTCGAAGGTATTAAGTGTGAACTGGGAAATCTTTTGTTTGTATGCTTGCCAGGAGACAAGTGTAAAGAAACAGAGCCCTAAAGCTTTAAGCACAGTGACCATGACTGGGAGATACTGTACATAAAATGCAGCTGTACATGATTGCAGTACTCAGTGCAATCAGCTCTTTTGCTCTCCTTCAGCTATGACATTGTCTAAATCAAAGAAATAAGAGGAAGAAAAAAATCCTCTACTGTGCCATCCTTTCACTCTGAAATGTAGGAAGTGATGTGCCCAGGATGAGGGTAAAAACTACAGTCTCTTCTTTGAGGTACGACATCCCAGGACAAACCTTCCTCAGCAACACCCAGGGATATTTGGTTTGTACGTTTCCCTTCTCCAGAGGGAGAAGGATGTGGACCAGAGTGGTCCATGACACAGAAGTTACTGTGCTCTTGCTCTTTGCTGAGCAGTGAGCTGACCACTGATCACAACGAAGGAAGAAGGGGTGAGAGCTCCCATTGTGCCACTGCCACCATCCTCACAGTCACACTCTGTGGAGCTGCCAGTCCTCAAAAAGAAAGAAAACAAATGTGCTCATTAAACCCGTGCTCTGGCCCTCTCTTTTTCACTTCTTGCCATATTAAAAGAAGTCTGTGTTCTCAGTCTTAAACCCAGGGTCTTTTGCTTTGACGATTTCCAGTTTCAATAGTTCAATTTTCTTTCCACCTTCTAATTTGTATTCCTAGTATCAGCTGCTAAGGAGCAAGTTAAATGATTTGAATTCACACTGATTTAACATTACTAATTGCCCTGCCAATTGCCTTCCAACTTTACATTTTTTTTTGAGAGACATCAAAACCTGTGATAAGTTTAAGATCTTCAATACTTAAAAGAAGGAAAGAGAAAATAAGGCAATAAACCAGAGTGGAATAAATTATCAATTACAATCAGTTAACTGTCTTATCTAACACTGTGCCTGCTACAAAAGAAGAAAATCAGTCTTTTCATTCTCTGTAGGTGGCTACACATGTATTGCAAGAGAAGTATATATGATGCTGCCTCAACCAGCTCAAAGAATGACATGGAGCAGCATTACACTGAGCACAGTCAAAGGCAAAACCCTCAGGGAGAGGGGAAAGCCCTTGTTGCCATAGTTACAAGCAAGCCATTAAGAAGATACACACCTCCAAAAGCTGTATTAGAAAAGTGCTTTTAACTCAACATATTCTATTTAATTTCAGCGATTCCCCCCTAACTATTATAATGCTGTGTGGGTTGAGTTGACTGCTCCTCTGTGGTACTCACCTTCAGCAGCTGCCACAAAGAAGCCAAGAACACACTTTTGGGTTAAACCACTAATAAGCAGCTTATCACTAGGACCAAATCTCTCTCTGGTGGGTGGGCTGAGCACCCTGCTACCTTATGATAATTTAAAAGAGCTCACAGGAGAAAGAACCTTAAAATAAGGGGTGGAGGGAGAGGATTGCTCCAAATCCATTTTTTGTACCAGTCTGAGCACATGTACAATGGGGTGCAAATGTTTAAGATAAATTAATAATAATAATGATAATAATATAATGGATATAAAGTGCATGCAGGTTTAGTACCATCACAGCTTTTTTCTCTTTCTGTAATAAAGCAAGCAGTGCTCATATAAGCACTGATGTAATTGTATTTACTCTGTGCATTGGAATGTGTGCGGGGGATTTCTATTTCTGTAATTATATTAGTGTATCTAGCAGCCTGTGCAAAGATAAGTTCTTAAAATTATTTTCAGGAGTCACATTTCCCCCTTGAAACCTCCTGCCTTTGTTTGTTGTTATATAACCACATTTTGCTCTGCTTTGAAATATTTTCTCTTCTCTGTTGCTGTTGGAAATGCCCACGCAAACCAAGAGGAGAAATGGGCTATAAAGGGAACAAACAAAACTGAGTATTGACTTAAATTGGTTTTGGTCTGTTTTCAGATGTTGCCAAACACATAGGATAAATACACAGAGTGGAGAAAAACTGTCCCACTCTCTTGCTTGCCTCTGGTGCCAGTTACAAATACTATAAGTAAAAAAAAAAGGCTAGCAAGGCTCCAGGTAGTATTAACACATGCAGACTGCTTATGGTTACAACCTGGATTCTCAAAATTTTTTAATATAAACATCTTTATACAGGATCTGGTGACAGTCAAAAGTATGTGTAGGTAAAGAGAAGGCAACACTGTCTTCATTATATTTATCTCAAAGGTACTCTATTTTTCTTTTTTCATAATCTATTTTTTCATTTTACTGTAGACAGTCTCATATTTTTCATGTCATTCAGGTCTATAATTTTACAATCACATGTTATTGATAAACAGAAGCTTGGTTTAGAGTATTTTCTAGAGGCTGAGCTGAAAATTGGACTATCTTAAAAAACCCCTGCGTCCACACATGCATATACACATGTCTAAAGGCTATCCTTCCCCCAGCAAATTTACAGCTGGGTACTTAAAACCAAGACAAGCATTAGAAATGAAATATGACCAGCACTTCATAAATGGAGAACTGAGAGAGAGGAATTATTATGTCACATCCAAAATAATAAGATCCTCCTCCCTCATCTTGGTCCACGCCTTCTTGGCATTACAGCTACACAAAAGCTTTCCAATTTGCTTTTAGGGTAATTTATTTTATGGTGTTTTAGGCATCCCACCTTTGAATTCCACCCCAAACTCTCATCTAAGCTTTCCTTGCCTCAGTCCTCAAGTAACACAAACCTCCCTGGTTGTGCTTCTCCTTGTCCCAAGGTATCCCTTGCAGGGAGTGGCTGCCAACAGCAGCTTTCCTGCTCCTCCCTGCCCACAGGAGCCCCAAAACACTGTTTGTAGCCTAAAGTCACCACCTTCATCATTAACACTCCTAAAACTTAAATGTCTTATTATCCCCTGTGTCACCACATCGTGCACTGCCTCCTCTGCCTGCTACCTGTGCTGGAGGTGACTTCATTTGTGCCTCCTTAATCCAAACTGTCAGTGGTGCGCATAAATCAGGTGTTGCTGCCGTGAAGATATATAAGTTTAAGAGAGAAAGGAGCAAATCATGGTGTCAGCACTGCTGCCAGACTTCACAATTACTGGAGAGAAGGGGTTACAATGAGTAAATGACACATTTATAGCAATCTAATACAACCCTTTGTGCCTTCTTCAACCTTGACTTTATGGGTGGATTGGCTGATAAAAACTGAACCACAAGGTCATTTCCTCCTTCATGATCCTTCTCAAGAATCATTTTTACTGAGGTACCTGGAGGAAATTAGCCATTATACCATGGAAAGGGAAGAAGGGTCACGGGGGCAAGCTTAGTCTGAAGGGAGAATTTCCATGTATACACCCTAGATTGTCAATAGATTGAGAGATTTCAAGGCAATGTATGCCCATAGCTCTGTCAGAAAACACAGGAGTGCTACTGGAATACTATTGTTACCAAAAAATAACAGTGGTAATATTTAGGACTCCATTAAAAATATCCATGCAAAGGACATTTGTTAGGCAATTGATACCATCCTACACCATGAGGGTCAGACTCATAAAGAAGCCTAAAAATGCCTGAGAATACCTCAAATGAACTGGTGAGTTTGGAACTCACTCTACATTTTTGCATTTAATGTGCATTCTAGAAATATTTCCCTCCCATGTTTAATGAATCCGGGAGCAAATTAATTTAGAAAAATAAATTCAAATAGACTTTTCTGAATCAATATTCCAGCATTTCACATTCTTGATAACTTGAATCACAGTGCTGAAGCAATATTCAGCTGCTGTAAATTGCCATAGCTCCACTGAAGCCAATAAAGTTACAGTAATTTATTTCATCTGAGGACGTGATTTTTTACAGAGTAGTCCTGACCTTATTTAATTGTGGGGCTTGTTCATTTATTTGTTTTAATAAATGGGGGGGAAAAAGGGCAGACTCCTGCATTTTTAGACAGAATGAGGAGATTACTGCTGCAAATCAACTGGAGGTACCAGTAACAAAACTAGGAGTGTCAGCAACTAGTATTTTGTGAGGAAAAAACCTCAACCCAAGAACAGAAACAGGGAAGTTGTGCATTTTCTTTTCTCTTTCTCTTTTTAAGGGACAATCCCGAGTTATGGGAACACACTGGAGATATTTTAAAAAATGTGTATGATGTTATCTCATTCAAGTATGCTAAAATTGCAAATACATAAATACCCCAATAGGGTTTTCTTGTGGCCTCTAGGATCAAGGCTGCTTAGAAAGAGAATTTCAGAGAAGGGACAAATACACAGGGATTTTTCTTACAACACAAACTGGCAATTTTAGGAACTGCTCAGTGAGGAATGTTCTGATCCGGGTTGGGCGTTTCTAGGCCAGAGGTGCCAGTAGCCCTGCATTCAGCGACTCTCACTTTACACTTGGCTGCAAATTTATTCTGTAGCTTCCACAGGATCCTGTGAGAATTAATTCCCTGGCCTTGTCTGAAAAGATTTCTTTTCCTCTCTGCTCTCACACTGCTGGTTGATAATTTCATTATCAGTCCACCTGCTGTTGTATTGTGAGGAACAGTGAATAAATCACTTCCTATTCCTCATATCTACCTCAGCCATATTCCATCTTTGTCATTTATTATCTAGTCTTTTATTATGAATTATCTGTCACCTAGTCTATCCACTTTCCTTGCAAAAACCCTGTTCAATAAGTTTGGTCTTCCCATCTCTATCTTAGTTCCAGTACATCCTTTTGAGATGGGGTGAAATGAATAATAAGTACATAATGTGCAGTAATAACATACAGTGACATAATGTTATTGGATTTTTTTTTCTTTGCCTCTCCTAATAATTCTTAATATTCTTTATTTCTTAGTTCCTGAGCATTGATGTATCATGTATTAAAAATGTTCAATGAATCTTGAAGGACTCCAGTTACTCCCCTTGAATAACATCAGGTAATTCAGCACCTAACTGACTATGTAATACCCTGTTCCTATGCACATACATGTACATACATGAGTGTCTGAACTGCTTGTTGATGTATCAGCAGAATGTTGCTCTACTGCATCACTTTGCAGTTACTAATATGTAAATAAACACAAACACTTATGATCTTCAGAAATAACTCACAGTCAACTTCAGATTAGCCTTTTCTGAATAATTTTGTGTGAGCTAATGTTATCAGTGCCCTTCTTATCTGCTTCCTGCAACATTTATGAATATGTTGAGAAGCACTGGGCCCAGTTCCAATCCATTAGTAGCACCATGAGTGACAGTATTATACTGTGAAGAATCACGTCGTTCTTGTCTTTTCTTTTCTTTCCTTTCCTTTTTTTATTTCTATTTTTAAGTATCTGCTAATTGATTATTGTCATTTGTGTTAGGAATATTTAGTTTTTGTAAGGGCTGTTGACTCATGGCAATGATTCATTGCCATTTTTTTTGGCAATACAAACAGACTGTATTAGCTGTAAGGTTTTTTGCTCCTCACCTCTTCTGAGAGCTGTGGGATATGTGAGGCATGACTGCCCTTTGCAAAACCATGCTGCCTTTTCCTTGGTATTTCTTACACATCACTTAAAAAAAAAAAAGTTTCTTAATTACTATCATTTCTAATAATGTCTATGGTCTAGAAACCTAGTTATTGGTCATTAGGACTCATCATAGCTCTTCAAAACTTTAGAAGAATTTTTTCTACCAGGAATCAAAACTAACTTAGCCCTTAATAATTCAGTAATTTTATAGAGAATATTTTTAGGATTGTATGAGGCATAGAATTTGATCTTTTTATATCCAATTTATTCTGCTTAATTTTTGTTTCATAAAAAGTATGTGTGTCTCATCCAACACCACAGTCAAGGGCAAATCACAGGCACTTCAGTGGAAAATACTCCTTACCTAATTTAGATATTCATCTCTCTGTGTCTCCATATGAACACTCTCTCTGTCTTTCTGATGCTTAGACAACAAGCACAGTCCAGTTTCCTAATCTTCAGATGGCAACAGCCAAATTAATCTGACTGTACCTCAGGTTGATCTAAAGCTTCATTTCAGGACAGCTTAATTTGAAGCAGTGCCTCCTTTGTTCTTGCAAGGCCTCCATGCAGAAAGTAGTGAGTAAAACTGATTACAAGCATGTACATAAAAGATCCTCCCTTTTTTGGGGCCTCGAGTTTTTCACCATGTTTTTTCTTCCTTTAAAGATCCCCTTGTGAGGCAGTTCTCTGGGAAGGTTAAAAAAAGGATGTTTTCCAAAATGATTGTTTATTTCCAACCTTCTCACTTGCCATTCCCTCTCTTGTTTTGGGTGTAATGTCCTCTGGTAATGACAGCACTGCCATGCACTGCTGCCTTTAGTCTATATTGAAGCTGCATCACTTTTCTACCTTGCTCTGTCTTGTCCTGACAGTTACCCTCAGATTTTTCTACTGTGTTATTGTGAATGTTTGTCCATTTGTTCCAAATGATTTTCACTTTGAAAACAAGTATTCCAGATTCTGCCTCATTTCCCCCTCTCTCTCACAAACACAAGCATGAACACAGCCATGACTCCTTAATGGTGGATAAAATCACTGTTTTCCCTACGAGAGCAAAGAAATAGTAAGATGTCTTGAGCTGGAAGAAATTGATTTCTTCAAGGACTACCTTGGAAGATATGTGGTTTATTTTGCACAAAAAGTGGGAGTGTAGTAATCTGACTTGCTGATGACACATCCTGGGCACAGGCAGGGCCTTCAGCATATTTTACAGGCAGAATTTGGGGGCTGAACATTAAAAACTGAAGTAGTTTCAATAGTACAAAGTGCAAAATCATATAGGGACATATGACTTTTAAGAACACTTGCTGTCATTAGATGCCTACTCTCAAAGGCCCTTCTGCTGGGATGGCAGAAAAAGGACAAGATAAAGACACATAACCTCGTACAGAGGCTGTCAACATGACAGAAAACACAAAGACCCTGGGAACCCAAGATGGATTAGGTGAGTTATTCCCTGCAGAGAGGGGGATGTACACATGCAGGCTGGCAGGTGGAGTATAATTTGGTCACCTGGGATCAAAAACTATTGCTTTAAAGTGGAATGAAAGATTGACAAGGGCTATTAAGACAGTTAGAAAAATGGAGAGCATAATATATGAAGGGATACTGGAAGAGACTGGCTTGATTAATTTACCAGAATGGGGGTAGCAGGGAGCATGGATAGGCACCTCAAGGGGCTGAATGATAAATAGGGATAAAACAATTGTGGCTAGGGAGTAATACTGGCAACAGAACAAACAAGGCACCCAATATGGGAGAAACAAAGCCCGAATCTGGAGAAGCCCCCAGCTGATGGGCAGGTGAGCTTTTGGAGGCTTGGAATACCCTGGCAAAGAAATCAACTCCTTCTGAGAGGATGCACAGTGTCAACACCACCTGCAGGTGAAGACTTGGAGCTCCTCCTGCTTTTCCTACCAGCTCACTGTGTGTCCTTAGACACAGCTCGCTGTGCACTGGGCTCTGGGCTCCACACTGGTAAAATGTAGGTAATTATGCTGATGGCTCCTGTAAAGAAGGCTGAGACCTGCCAGCAAGGAGGGCTAAGCAGCAGCAAGGTGTTGTTATTCTCATTTCCAGCTACTTCAAAGGAAAGCAGAGTCTGCCTTTCCAGCCATCAGGTGGAATGGAGGTGTGTGATGGTGTGAGAACTTGGGCTGAGAAGATAATGGTTGTGTCACCTGCACAGCTCCAGGAAAAACCCCAAGTATTACTTTTTTTTATACAGAGAATATAAGCTAAAGAGAATCTTTATTTACTCCTTAATAATTCACCTCTCCATGTACCACCAAAGGTGCTTTGAAATTAATAAATTTCCTGACAGCAGGGACTGTAACTCTCTGCTTTTTTCTCCCAACATTTTCTTTTGATCATTGCCTTTTCCACAATAAACATCTGTACTGAAGGTAGGTGCCTCTTGCTGGTAAATGAATAGCTCCCTTCATGGTCTGTGCCACATTTATTTCAACTTGGTCATACTGGTTAAAATTAGATGAAGGCTACTGGAATCTAAAACTCATTCAAAGGAGGTCAAAGTTATCCAGATTAGTGTGTTGTCAGCTGCATTTTAAAATCTTAAAGGAAGTCTTAAAATATTGGTGTATTAATTATATACGAGGGGAAAAAATGCAACTAATCCCACAAATATTTCAAAAAATAAACTCAGGGAACCACTGGACACCAACAAATACATTCCTTCATCTGTGTTGTCAACAGTACCTGCTTTGATCCCTCAGGTATCTCCTCTCTTTGGCCATGCCTCCATCACTGCAGGCTGAAAAGCACCAATTGACTGTTGCTGAAATTGTTAGCTGGGATTTCACCTGGGGCACAGGGCTGACAAGCTGGGGTCAGTGGGGCTCGTTCAAAGCATCTTCAGCTCCAGTTTGACTGATGTGGGAAATTCTTGACTATGTTCTGGTGCTTCTGTAGCATTGGTAGTGCTGGAAGATCTCTTTTTTCCTGGTGAAAAATGTTTCCTTCTCACTCTATCACAAGATACCTAAATAAACAAATAATGCAAATGTAATTCTGTAGCAATATTTCTTCTGTGTAGACTCAGAGAAGTACACATCCAGTTAAGTGTTTAGTTAGTCTTTTTAAAACCAGAATAGGTTCTGTCAGTTTTCTGACAGAAAGATAGAAATTATGGTACGTGGCAGAAGAAACCCTATATTTAAGGGCAGATGCCTCGGGTTGCAACAGGACATGATTCTCCATTACTTGCACCATTAAATTTCTCAGGCTATTCAGGTGCACACTTGACTACACTGAAAAATCGTAATAAAATCAGATCGCCAAACAGAAAAAGTTAAGAAGTTACACACGATAAAAGGGCTGTAAGCTCGAAGGTTCACTGAGACAGCTATAGAGCATGATCAGACCTGCACTTTAAAGTACTAAAAGGCTGATGACTGTAACAGTGCTAAGTGTGGTCTTTAGCTCTTTGTGCTAGAGGTAGTCCCTCTTGGTACGTGCAGGCATCTGTCTCTATCAGGAAGCTCACTGATCCAAAGCAACACAAAACTTTTGCCTTCAAGATGACTTTCACGGTTTCCTTCTCAGTTTGCTTCATCTCAAGATGCTTTCTTCAGGCAAATCAAGTGTGAGGTGTGCCATACCCTCTGTTAATGCTCCCCCCTCAGCTGAACAGAGCCCAGCTTTATCTTGGGGTAGTGTCAGTTTAGGAATGTCCCACTTAACAACATTCTTTAATACATAATACAAATAGCACAGTAGTATCAATATATGCCAATGGTTTATCCTTCACCTCTGCTTGCTTGCATAGGACAGCAATAAAAATGAGAGCATTTTTATTTTGAGCTTAAAATTTAAGACAACACCGTGCATCCATTGATATTCAAAAACCAAACTGTGGGCTCCTCGTAGCAATGACAAATCATGGACATCATTGGTTCTTTTGCATACACTGAAACTGGAGTTCGTCTTACACAGACAAAGGAGAGGGAAAGACACTTCTAGAGGACAGGTCCTTCCAGTTTGAATTGTCTGTTTCCACAGCGGGCTGAAGTAAAAAGCTTATATTAGTGACTGAGCCTTTAACCAATCCCAGCTGTATTTCAACTTCACTTCCAGTTGAATATTAACTGAGCAATAGGCATCCCTGCTTTTACTCTGAGAAAGGTATTTTTATTATGGCTTACCAAAAGAATTTTTGTTTGGCCAGACCCTGTCACACACGTTGTCTCTTTCCCAAACCACTTGCCATTGGTTTGCTGGTTACTCTTGCCTTCATGCAATAAGGTAGAACCTTCTAGTGCACTGAACATCACAGCAAATGAGTTACCTGTGGAGGGTGGCATTCCTGTCACTTTTGGGTGTTAGACGTGAACTGGTCATTCAGGAAGGTTTCAGGGCAGCTGAACTTGGAGCATGGACAGTATAGATGACTTACCATGGTTCCTTCCAGCCCCCTTCCTCTGTGTTTCTGGAATCACTAGAACACCAAAAATACAATTAATCTGACTGAGGGATGGGGAAAAGTGTTACAACATATAAACAGTGAGTGTTCTGTGGAAAAAAAAAAAAGAAAAAAAAAAAGAAAACCGTGCATTGTTTTATGTCCCAGCCATGTGCTGCCAGTCCCCCAGTCCTTCTCAAAGGCTTATTTCAAGATGTTAGTACTGTTTACTTGACAGCCTGCTGCTTCCAAAACTCTGAATTCCTGGTGAGCTGCAGCCTGCAGTTAAGCATTGAGCATTCAGCAAGGACTGAAACTGAATTTAGATGCATGTAACTCTTAAATTACACAGTACTGTAAAATATTGATGTTTATACTTGATAGCTTTAATATTACTATTTATGTCTCAATAAATTATACTTGCAGAAGTAAAAATGGAAAAGCCAGACTGCATTAATATCTATACTAAACATATATCTCAAAATATAATTGATACAGGTATTAGCAGTGCAATTTCAATGATATTAAACATGCCTAGGGCTTGTAATAGGATTTCCTAAATGCAGCATACAAGTGATAAAGTGAATCAGGTAAGAAATACTTTTTGCAGAGGAGCTCGTTTGAATGATTGATTAAAGCCCAGGTGTTGGATCCCAGACACCGATTCGAAGTGAGAAACTTAAGACTTTTGTTAAAACAAAGCAAGCTGAAACACATTGTTTTTAATAGCACACTAATATGTGCCTCGAATTTGAGGTCTGCAAATTATTCATATAATCGTTGTGGGGTTTGCAGTGGAGCACACTTGTGTCATTTTCTCTGGGCAGAAGACAACTTCTTGCTTGCCAGTCATGCTCCACAACAAGTGGAGATGGAAAACATCTCCCTGAAGCAATAGTGTATCTCTTAAATATTTAAAAATTAGCACACTACAGTGGAATTTATCTGGGAAGTCAACTGCAGGCTTGTTGATTCTTCAGATGAAATTTCTGAAGGGCACTGCATCTCACCCTGAAGAGGGCTGTGTTTTTACAACAATAAATCTGTATTCATCTCCCCTTCATGATCTGACTTGCAAGACTGTTGTTCACATTATATATTTGTGCTTGATGTGGACTAGAGGAAGCTGAGAAGCTCATAAAATGAGCTTATCTTTTGTGTTAGGGTGAGAAGTGCTTTAAATTGTTTCAACCATGAACTCCATAGACAGTGTAGCTACCCATATGTGAAATTACATTCCATAAAACGGCAATTTCGCTCAAATCCATTAATGATTTTCTAGCCTCCATGGGTTCCAGCATGGTTTTAATTTGGGTAGAGCATCTGCAGAGAAGGGGATGATTGTTATTTGAAAAACATCAGTGTATAGGGACAGACCATCCTGCTCTGTGGAGACAAGTCTGAGGAAATCTCTGGAAAAGTTGGAACAGTTGATCTTTCTCACTTCTTGGTGAACTTTCACATATGAAGGAACAGGGTAGTGGAGGGTGAGGGACTGAGCAGCTGTGGTGCTTTTGCTTCACTGGGTGCAGGAAAAACACTGGCCAGGGAATGATATAAATTTATTTCATTGTGGTATTCAGCCTACAGATTACTTTAAAAATTTTATTGCTTAACCACACCAAACTGATAGTGTCAACATAATTAATTGTCCTTTCTCCAGGTTGTTTAAAGATGCATCAGTATTTGAATGGTCTTTTTGGCCTTCTTTGAATGTCATGCAGCAAAACACCATAGCTTTAGGAAAAAATAAGTATTAAAGCCATGAAATCAATGATTGTAGAAATAAAGACAGCACTTGACATGAGTACAGCATCCTCAGCATGGAGAAAGTATTCCAATATCTTCTGAAATGAACAGCATATCCTGCTGGTATAGCACCATGGTAAACTTTCACTAGTCAAGACAGGTTTTCACTTTATATGAGGACTAAAGAGATTAACAAAAAATTTTTGTTTGTATCCAGAAATCATATTGGGAGTCTGGAGAAAGTGGTATTGGTGGGGCTTGATGAGCTAGAGTCTAGACAAAATTTATAACTTGTTTCATGAAAGCCCTGGACCATAAGTTAAAAAGAATGTTTTGGGCTTGATAAGCTCAGTACGTGTTTTTGCTTGGATGGCATGCTTATCCATCACTTGTAGATTGGAGCACTAATATTTTCCATGTGTGCTTTTGTTCCAGGAAACTTGTTCAGGATGATTCAGTTCATTTACTAGTGGAGTTTTACGCTGGCATCACATAATACCAGAGTCCTACAGACTGTGCAAGCTAACAGCTGACTCTGAGGAGAGTTTAATGATGATTTCACATTCATGGAGCCACTCTAGAGTCAGCCAAAATAAACTGGAAGCCACTCGTTTTCTCAGAATCATATTTAAATCTGACTGATTTGTGTTCTACATTGCCTGAAGACGGTTGATCTCTTTCTATCAAACACTCACAGTTGAGGTTATCAGCTTTGACATGTTTTTTTTGATGTAAAAGACAGACATCAATAAAGGATTTTCTAAAAAATGTTTCTTGTTCTGGACTGTTTTTCTTGCTGCCATGAATATCAGAGCTCACCTCTCCATAAATGCTGCCTTCAGAATACAGATATTTGAGGAGAATCTGGAGCAAGGTTGAGGTGGGATTGTTGTTTGCAAGCAATAATGAAGCCATGAGGTCAGACCAAGCTGTGACTCTACAGACTGGTAGTGACCTCATCAGAGATTCATCTCCTTTAACTGCAGATGTCTTGAAGTACAACATTTCACCCAGAGTGGTTTCTTTTGAGTGAACGTGAGTCTAAGGAAGTTGGTTAGAAATTGCTTGTGCAGCTGCCTCTCTTTCAGCTGAGCATGAAGAGTGAGAACACCTAGCTGGCACATGACATCTTGGATAAATTTTACGTATCTTTAAATTCATATATTTTTGGAAATGTTTACCATCTAGTGAATTCCTGCCGCTCTATTGATAATTGAAATACAATAATTAAAAATGTGCCACATAAAAAGGAAAAATAAGGGATTTTACCTCCAGCTCCTCCTTTTATCTTGCTTTTTGAGTATCTTAAAGGAGACAAGTAAAACACGACAGACAGAAATACTCTGGATATCAGACCACCATCTGCATCCTCAGCTTGCTGGTGTTTTTTTCCCTCTTCCCCTTTCTTGCCTTCTGTTACCACTACTTGCCAGATCTTAGATCTTATTATCCCCTTCCTCTCCTAGTCAGACTCTGAGCAAGAACACAGAGCATGGATCAGTGTCTGAATATTTCCTTACAGATCAGCAGCCTTGTTGGCTCCCATGCATGGAGAAGTTTGAATTTCCCAGTAGTTTAGTGCTGTGATTTTTCACGTTTGTCTTTCAGGCAGTTCCTCATCTCAGGCCTAATGTGCTTAGTCAGGCTTGCAGCTAAGGACAAGCACACCAGGAGATGAGCAGTAAGCCTGTTGCCTTTGAGAGAAAGCCTTTGAGGCTTTATCCTCTGGGGCTCTGGGTGTTGGTGAGATGCTCTAAAAATCCTATTCCAACAAGTCTGAGGGTGCTGCCATGTCCCTAAACCCAGCTCTCTGGTGCAGAGGTTGGCGGGCAGTGGTGCAAATACTGAATTTTGAACACTGGGAAACAAAACAACAGAGAAATCGCTTTATAAGAAGCAGAACCTCACAGGAATTAACAGAGAAATAAAAAGGTCAAGGCATTTTTGTCACATGCATCTAGCTTGCTTCCTGATTCCTGTCAGTCCTTTTTTTTCTTCCGCAAAGTCATAGTTTCTGGCACACTCCGCAGTCTGTTGGTACTACAATGACTTTTTTTTAAGGACATCTCCCTTTGGAATGTTTTTTGTGTGTGGTTTCTTTGTTCCGTGAGCAGAATATGCCTGCCAGCGAGACAGAATCTCATTTAGTTACAAAATACACTGATTCTCTTAATGAAGTTGTGGATCTGTTCTGCAGAGAAAGCACAGATGAGGGTCTCCTCAGCTTCTCTCTGTGGGACAATTATGGTTTGTTTTAAAAGTACAAATAGTCTCTGAGGCACCAACTCCTTCGGTTTTTTAGCAGGTTTTGTTGAATTACATGTAACAGAGGTTTCACAAATTGGCACTGCATTCTGTCCTGAGAGAAGGGCTTTAGTTTTCTGGGCGGATGTTTTCATCTTCATTTATCACATTACTACTCTGTAGGGGGTGCTTGAGCAATCAGAATTTAGTTGTATCACTTGAGCATGTATTTTAAATCAAGGTGGGGTCATCCTCTTCTGTGTTTGATAATTTTCAGTTGCTTGAAGCATGCAAGAAGATGTGGTCAGACGGGTAGGCTTGAGCTTTCTGGTGATGAAAATTGCACAAATCTTAAAACTTATTTGGCCACACAGTTAAACACTTGTTCTCTTTTCCTTGTGCCCTGTAGGTGTGTTCTTTATGCAGTATGGCTGTTCCTATAAAGGCAAATGTGACAGTCATTCTCAGAGGCATCCTTGCTTTCTCACACGAATTCAGCTCCTCCCCCTGATAGTTTCAGCTTAAAAAATGTTTAAACTACGTAAGTGCTTCAGCTTCTCATTCTGGTTACACTGTTTACCTCTTGTCATTGTACACGTAATCCATCAGGCATTTAAAAGTCTAAAGGTGCTCTGCAGTGACAGAACTTCCCATCTTATAATATCCATGTTACATATTTATCCCATCTGTTTGAAAATCTACCCATTTTTAGCCCTTTCAGTGTATTTTTATTAGAAATACAGCTGCTGTTGTTTTTATTCTGAGCAGGAGTGCCTGTAAGACCCTGATGAGACTGGCAGAGAGCTGAGCTCAGCACAGAGTTTACATAATATGTCAATCTCTGCCTTCAAAAGCTTGTGAGCCAAATAAACAGGACAAAGAGCAGGAGGAAAGGAGAGAGGTGAAGTGACGGGTCAAGGTCAGGCAGCAGACATCCATGACAGCAGTGGGACCAGAATGAAAGTCTTCTAAGTCCTAGGATAGCATCCTGTTGCACCAAGAGTGGGGTATTTTATGGAGAGGGTCTCGAGGCTCTGAGGATTCAATTATTTTTTGTTGCCTTCCCTCTGCTGCCCTTACATGTGACCGCCGGCAGCTGTGGCGCTGGCGATTGCCAGAGTAGTAAATAGAGTCTTTTATCCCCACTGAAAGGAGAGTGAATGATGTAATTTGGCTTCTTTTCACCACTGCTGGCTGCCAAGACATTATTTCTGTATCAGTGCACATGGCCATTTGGCACCAAACAAGACCCTTCTCTTTGTGTAAGTGGAGGCAGGATGTTAATTCTTTTTGATGTACCAGTAACATATCTGGAGCGGAGCAGCCACATTTCTTTTCAGGAGGCAACTGATTCTCAGTGTTCCCTAACAAAGAAAGAAGTGTGAGTTCCTTTCAGTGCATGTGGAACGACTGAGGAGGTAACCACATACCTCCTGCTAACCACAACTCAATTTGGTTGTGTACTTTTAATTTCTATGGGGTGGTGAGGCTGTTTGTTTTGCTTATTGTGGCGGTTCTGCTTCAGAGCACCTCTGCATTAATTCATTAAACTTCTTTGTTTTACAGCCTATAAATTTGAGCGGTATCCCTTTTAAAGGCTGGAGGAAGGATTCAGATACTGTGTAAAATATAAAGTCATATGGCACCCACAAGGCCATATTTCTGCCTACTCTGCCTCCGTCTTCCGACCATATGAAAATATTCTTACTCGAGTGGCTCTACATCAGATCATTAACTTTGGTTTATTGCCTGTGAAGACAGTTCTATGAATTTTCCTTCTGGATTTTTGTGAACAGGAACAACTTGGTGGAAATGGGAGGGGAAGGAAAGTGATTGCCTTCTGATGCCAGTGCAGATTTATGAGTTTTGCTTGTCTAATACCTGGAATTACTGTTTTTCCTCCTTGAGACCTCCCCCACCTCACATTGAGTGGGGTGATGGTGTCAGAAAATCTTTTTGTTTTCTCTCTTAGGAAAATATAATAGAGTCCTGGACAAACAATGAATGCCAGTGAAGGTGCTAGAACCAGAGGGCAAGCGATGGTCAGTGCCCTTTTCACCCCATGTCTGTAAGGAAAGGAAGAGGCTGCTTTCATTCAGATAGGAGACATCTAACAAAGTAATGGAGTTTGCAGTCTCAGGATGAAAAAAAATGCACTATTCTGTGTCAATTTGAACAGTTTAAAGAGAACTTGCATAGTGTCTACCACGGACAACAGACATGGGAATTCACGGTGAGAGGACATGCTGGTCCAGAGCCTCTTCCCAGGCCTGTTCCTCAAGCCAGGACAGAAACAACAAGGCTGAATTTTTGAATTGCACATTAATTATAAGCTTGACAGTTCTCTTTCATTTTAAATTATCTAAACTACCAGAGGCAGGCTCACATGTCTGCTCTTAGGAGTGTTGCTAAGGGATGGTTCGAGGTTTTCATGGCCTTTGTGAGTTGACACAGAGGTTCATTCCTTCCTTTGCTGTTTGGCAGTCAAAGCAAAGAGACAGATTGGGCATGCCTGCATCTCTAGCATCCAAACTCTCTAGTAGCTATGTTTATTGCTCCACACTCAAGGTGTGAGTGCTTTCTACACTGCTTTCACTTCCAGTGAAAGGTGACTCTGACACTAGAGAGCAGGGATAGCTGAGAGGGTCCCAGTTTTAGGCTTTCCATGTGGGTGAGACTGGTCAGAAAGTTCTGGGGCTGTGTCCAGGTGCAGCTCAGTCACTAAAATAGACTTTATGGGATATGATTGCCCTTTATCTCATCCTGCCAGGGTATGGGATTGCACCTTGTCCCACTGTTCTGTCTTCACTACAGCAATGCCATGGGACTGATCTGCAGAGGTGCAAGTGAGCAGCTCAGAGAGCAACTCAGCAGACCCTCAACCTCTTCTTATGTTGCAGGATGAAACCTATTCAGGCAGAAGGCTGGATTTTTCCCTTCATGCAGAGATAAACACAGTTTCCTACTTCTCTCCCTGCTTAAACATCCCACCTAAACCCACTTGGTAGCACCAACTATATCCATTTCTAACACTATACTTTTATTCTGGGAATGGATTCCCTTGTCTTCTCCCCTTTCCACTGGGAAAATGATTAATTAAAGATTTTTTTCCCAAGAAAAGAGGTATGTGGCTAAGAGACAAGTGTGCAGCTTTTCAGTAACAGGATCACTGCAGCCAGTCTGGGCTGATCTGATACAAGAGGGTCCAATCTCAGACTCCCTGATTCCACCTTGGAAAAAGAGCTTGGCCCATGGTGAGTGTAGAGTTTTGCCACTTAGAGGTGAAGCTGCTCCCTCTGTGGAGAAGGAGAAGAGTTCAGAGGAGAGCCACAGACTATGAGGCTTTTGCTTCTGCTGTTTCCAAGAGAAAGAGAAATGCTGCAAACTTGAGGGGCTGTCCCATCATGTTTTGCTGCCACACTGGACACTCATATCTACTTTGGGAGTAGTCTGGCCATCAATGGCAAATATTTCTGGTAGTCACTGATGCTTTCAGCCACTGTCTTTTTAGTGGGCACTTACACCTTAGCACGTGTGGGCAAACAAAACAGCTGCAGAAAGTGTGTCCCCAAAACCTGCTCGCTGCTTTCATCGGAATTGCTCTTGGACAGTGTGGCACTACCAGCCTGTCAGTGCCCATCTCTGGCTGCAAGTGTGCAGGGCCCAGCAATTTAACTTGTCACAGGCCTCTCATTCCTGACTGTCTGCTGCTTTAGCTCTGTGTCTCTGTCTGTACCTCTGCCTCACAGCGTTGCCCGTGGTAATCACTCAGCCAGGCTTCCTGCTGACTTGTCCAAATAAGTGTTTATCCTGTCAAAAATGTATGGATACTCTGTTAATTTAATAATTCTCTGAGGCAGAATCTTATGCAATAACATTAGTAACAGCTGTTTTCCTTAACTTCCTTAGCTTCACAGTGAGACCTGGGAATGACAGCAGTGGATCTAAATGCTGCCTTCCTTAGAAGCGAAGTGAAACTCAACCCTCACTTTTGTTGGGTTCAGCAGTGGCATTCATGGCAAGGGCCAGAGACTGTGGAAAAGGTCCTTACAACCAGCTCAGACTTTCATTGAGGAGAATACTGGATTTTGGATTGGGAGCAAATGCAAGTTTTGGAAAGGAAAGGATCAGCTTGTCCAAACATCACACCTACAAAACGGTCCTCAGCCTCTGAACTTCATTTGGCACTGGTTAAAATGAAAGATAAACCTGTGAGGGGTTGGAAATTTCTGAGACATGGAATCTAAGTGGGAGATTCACATCTGTATCCAGAATTGGAGCCAGACCTAACTTGTGGAATTAAGCCTTTTCCTGTACAGGAAGGTTTCGACTGACTTCTCCTTGAGCTACTGCAGGTGCTGAGACAGTGAGTAATAGCTGACTTTTATTTTCAGGGGTTAGCTCCCTCTCCCTGCTAACGTTTGTGTGGGAGAGAGAGGCAGGGACCTGTTCTGAGTCCTGCCTGTTTCTGTATTTCGGGCAGAACATAAGATGAACAGTGTCTGCTCCATCTTCTGTGCTGAAGACATGTTGTCCTCAGTCACATGGTGGTGGGGAAGACTTTCCTCTCTGGTCTATGCATGTTTGCATGTGTATGTGTGTGTGTCCAACATCTTAGCTCTACATCCCTCACAGTTTACAGGAAGCATTCAAACTCCCTATCTTCCATGCTGGCCACTTGGCTATATCTTCACTAACATCCTATAAACTAACTCCCACAGCCCTGTGGATGATGGAGCTTTTTTCCCCAACATCTCTGCCGTAGTCAGAGATGGTTGTGAGTGCATCAGCATGGCACTGTAACAAATGATACAATTATTATTGCATACAGCACTGTTTCAAAGACACTTACTTTATCAGCCAGTGCGTTTCGGTGGAATTTATTTCCCCTCTCCTGTTATTCATTTACTTCTCTTCTTTTCATTGCAATAAAGCTCTGAACAGAGGGGGGGAAATCTGGATGTCAGTTCAAAATGTTGTAGTAAATAATTCACAGTAATGTAAGGAAAAATTGCTTTCTGTTGACTGCAGCTCACGCAGGGCACTGAACGCAGCTCAGCCCTGATAAACATGGTCAGCCCTGGATACACAAATTTAAAGTCTGTCTACTGTTTTAAGTCTATCTGATGTCATATAGGATGTATGAAGACTGGGGCCAGGTATTGACAGAGAGGGGGGTGAAGTACGGTACAGATGGCTGAGGTAAACAGAGGATGGTTATCTCTTTCATGTTAGCCCTTTTCCTCCTTCACTGCTTTGTCACTGAGAAAAAGAAAACAGAGAAGTGAAATGTGAAGCCTTCCAGTTTCCTACATCTGTTAACCAATTTATTTTTTTTAAGGTAGAGGAAATGGGAGGGTAGAGAAGGTGAAGGGAGGAGTGTGTCTTAACCTACAGGAGATCTAGGTCAGCAAATAAATGTAATGATTCTTAGAGTTACTGTGATCTATGTCAGTCACATTAACCTGTTGAACCAATGACCCGTGGCTCCCACCTTGAGTGTGGCTGGAAATATTAGTTTTAACAACTCCCAGGACTGCAGATGGAGCACAGATTTCCTGAGGCTGCAAACAGTGATTGAAAACTATCTGGATTATGGAAACTAAACCCAACCAAACAAATGGGAAAACAGCAACCCCTGTCTCTGTAACTGGTTGACAGAACATTAATTCAGATACCGCTCAAAACATTAATCTTTACTTAGTTTCCAAATCTGAGCTGAAGCAGACAGGCTAGAGTTACTGGATTTAATATCGTAACATGTGCTTTTTAAAGTTGCTTTTAATCTCTTTGATCCATGACAGGGTAAAATATCGGGGTGTGTCACAGCTGGCAACTCCGTAATGGATAATCTGGCTTGTAAATGCATTGCCTTGGATTACCAAATGTATCAGGGAGAAAAAGGTATTGGTAAAGAGGGGTTCAGGTTATTAATTACATTTAATGAAATGGTCTGCTAAACACAACGGTTGCACAGTAATGAGAGGAGGATGAATCTTTCTGCTTCTATTTCATACTTCTTAAATGACAGGGCACAAATTTTTATGCTGCACCACATGTGCTCTGTGTTTATTGTTGTTTAGATGGCTGGCCTTGAAAAGTAGGGCTCATGAGTGTAGATAATTTGAAAATAATGACTCTGACATTATACGACCTTTAGGTACACTGACAGCCACTCCAGACTTCATGCTATTTTCTGAATAAAGGATTTTTTTTTTTTCCTGGGGAATTCTGTTGATGGAAGAGTTTTAAATGTAATAAAGCTAGAGTTATAGCCAAAGTGACAGTCCTTGTTGTGGAATGCGCTGCAGGGGACATGAGATGATTTCTGTGCATGATAATGCATTTGCTTTTAAATGCCATCACTAGATTGATAATTATAGAATTCTTCATATTGCGCCTGGCAGGGTGTCAATGCTGAATCTTACCAGTCTGCAAGAGTGTGAGATGGAAAAGTCTGTAAACCAGAAGAGTTTAGTCACTTTGTGCACGCAGCTGCTAAATGTATTTAACATGCTACAGGAGAGAGACTTTAGTCTTTTCAGAATCAGCACAAGCTTGATGGTGTTTTATTTGCACTCAGTGTATTGGCAGGAAAACTCTTTGGACCTCTCTGTTGCAAAGGTTCCATAAGTGACCAGTACACAAAGCCCGCCTCTTCCCGGTTTGGTTAGCTCTGTGGTAACTTGTATCCAGTTTTACTGCTGCCATTTTTAGATGCAGAGGAGCGTTTGAAAATCCTTTCATTTCAGGAATAACAGTGAGGAGGACAGAGCATCTGGAGCAGCATGAAGATACTCAGTACCTGTAGCAGTCAGAGGATGCAAAAGAGGAGGGACTCTGCTGGTCGTGTTTCCACCACCAACTTCCTGAGCTAACTTATTCTGAATAAAGAAGTAAGTGGAAATTTTAAGAGCACTATGACGTGGGGAGTAATAAATGACACACAAAAAAAGGGACATGGATTCACAACTGGGTATCATGCATTGGGTACACTGAAAACCACGGTTGCAATTGTCCAGGTAGGATCAATGCCTTCAGCACAGCTCCCTTTGCTGACTGCAAATCCTCAGTGTGTTTGCTGCTGTGTGCCACAGTCCCCAGTCAGTGTGTTTGAAGCCTTATTAATTATACTGGTGAAGAGTGGGATTTTTTTAGTGCCTTCGTGATTTAAATATGCCAATGTGGACTCACAGTAAGATATCTGCTTTTAAGCAGGTAAAAAGTAAATTAATCAAAATGAAAGCCTTTTTTGGGTGGACAAGCTGTCTGTGAATGCTTAGATAAATATGAAGAATGGTTTCTGTAAGAAAAAGGGGGATTCTCTCAAGAATATAAATATGTTTTATCTATCCTTTTTTTTTTCTTTTTTTTTCTTTTTTTTTTACATTATTTGGCCATTCTTTTCTTTAAAAAATTTCCTGATTATTTAAAGGAGCTCCAAACACTAATCATAACACAAAATTTCTTTTTTAAAAATCAAATAAGACACTTCCACATTTATCTAAAATTTTCTTTCTCATTCCCCGCCCACAGTGTCTCAGTTTGGGAACTAAACCAAAAATGCATTATTCATTCAGACCTTTTCAAAATTCCATTTATGGTCATCTAAAAACCCTTAAAAGGGCAGAGTACACTGAGGGTGTGCTGAGGAACTTCCTTCCCCCTTTAGTGAGGAGATTGTGCTCATAATGTGAAAGCCCAGATGCCCACATTTAGTCATTGGCTGTGGGTGCAAGGAATGCCAGAAAGAGAAGATGGCACCTTGCCCGAGACTTCTCTAAAGGTGTGGAGAGCCAGCAGTGAATAAAATATGTACACCCCTCATTTCTCATCAGCAAAAAGCCAGAGCCCAAGAGAAATCAAGGCAGAAGGACCGAAAATTCAGCAGAAAAAGAATGAGAATGAGAAAAGGACAGAGGAAAAAAAAAACACACAGTAAGCAGAAGGGGAAGAGTCACACTGAAAATAAGACAACAGCAAAACATCTGCTGTGTGCCAGTGCAGAAAGCTGAACACAAGAATGGCAGGTAGGTTGGTAGCTGTATCTGCACCATGAGGTGCCATGTGAGGGCAAAGCTGGATAGCCACAGTGGAAAATCAGCCTGACTGACGAAGGTGAAGTCCTTGGAAGAATACTTTTTTTGCGGGACGAGAGATCTTTCACACCACCTGTGCAGGGTTGCAGTCCCACTCAGACCCTGGCTGCAGAAATGTTTTGGGAAGTGTTGAAGACAAAATGCAACAAACATACAGGAGCATTTTGTTGCAGTCTACAACTTCCTTGTGGGGTGAAGAGGAAGGGTAGACACTGACCTCTTCCCTGTGGTGACCAGTGACAGTATCCCAGAAAATGGCCTGAAGCTGAGCCAGGGGAGGTTTAGGTTGGATATCAGGAAAAGGTTCTTGACTCAGAGGGTGGTTGGGCACTGAACAGACTCCCCAGGGCAGTGGTCACAGCACAAAGCCTGACAGAGTTCAAGAAGCAGTTGAATGACACTCTCAGGCACACGCTGTGACTCTTGGGCATGATCCTGTTCAGGGCCAGGGGTGAGACTCGATGATCCTTGTGTGTCCCTTCCAATTCAGCGTGTTCTGTGATTCCACTGTACCTCTGTGCTCAGAAGCACGTTCGTTTCTTTACACTGCAGCATTAATGGACTGTTCTCTGACAAAGAAAACACCCTTACTGTGCACTGCATCTATTTCTAGGTATAATTAAAAATTCTTCTCTAGGGAAGATCCCTCTGTGTTGCGCAGGTGTGGGGGAAATTCTGAGCATTTCAATGACACTATAGCTTCTTATTTTAGTTAGAGAAGGCTGAAGCAAAATTTCTAAATCCAAACAGAGAACTTAAAAAATGACATGATTTCCAAGAGCTCTGAACTCCAGAGGTATGCAAATAACTTTTTTCAGTTCCTTGGCAAGTGTAAAACCTCATCTCCAGTTGATGATATTTTTAGCAAATATTATTTTTTTTTTTTTTTGGTAGGGTGAAAATGAAACAAGCAATTTTGAAATCAAAACCTGTTACCAAGCTCCAATAAAAATGTGTATTTCTTTCCAAATGAGAAGCTATTCATGATATGAAGAGTAAAATGTTTTGTTTCAAAATATAAAAATTGAGTATTTGGACCTTGATATGGAGTGAAATGTTTTAGGGAAACTGAGAGGAATGAGCAAACTTTTCCCTGTCACAGAGTCTGCACTTTGTCATGGAAATAATATTTCATTAAGAAGTATTAGCTTTGCCAAGTTCCTTTTGGCTTGTAGTGGATGTGACTGATAGATGTTTATTCAAGCAAGCTAATCATCTGTGTACATAAATATGGAATTTGTAATATAATATCAGTTTATGGTTTTCTAGTGATTTTTAAAAACTACTGTAGCTTCTTCTATAAGCAGCAAGAGCTTCACAGGTACACCAGGTAAGGGAATACAGCAGAAGAAAGACACTGTAAGGTTTTGGTTATGGCAAGTTTTCTTTCTGACATCATCACAATTACACCAGTAACTTACTGAACTACTTCAGATCACTTGGCTCGTCTTTCCTCAAATAAAACAGCTGTGGACCTGATGAAGCACTGAACTGTTCAGTTTCTCTTGATTCTGTTATTCTAGTTATCCACTATCCTATAATACTTACTTGGTTTTGCAGGCAGTGTCATTTTAATACATCAGTTCCTCTCACAAAGAAAAAACTGACACATTTTCCCTGGCACTTCTCTCACTTTTTTTTTTTTTTTAATTGATAGATGTCTTCTAAATTGCTAACTTAGGAGTATAGACTGCCATCTGTCTCTGCTGGTAGGCTGTGGAGCTGAGTTGTCTTGTCTGCACCAAGAACCCCACCAGATAACATGGTCTGTGAGTGACCAAAACCTTGTTTTGAAGCTTTTTGTGACTGACTGTTGCATCGTCTGGTGTCTTAATTTGTTGTAAGATCTGACTGAAGTTTATCCCTACAGCTGAAGGTTTCACACCATCTGCTCTTTCTATTCTTCTTCCTCTGTTTCTTTCAATCTCTGATGTTTAACAACGTGCTCTAACATCTTCTGGTATTAAACACACTTCCATCGCAGCACTATGAGAGTTTGACTCTTTACCAGCCCTCCTTTCTCCATAGCTCTGGAAGGAGCATTTTTTCCAAACCTTTATATCTATGTTAAATTTGGTCGAAATCAAGCAAGATTTAAAAACAAAAACCAGTTTGGCATAGGAAACAATCTGAGTGCCAGACACACATTCCTGTAGGCACTCACATCCAAACATATGCAGCACAAAACAAGGCTAACATATCTCAGAGGCACCACATACTGCATAAGTCAACACTTCTGGAGGTACTGAACATCTGTGTGAACACTGACAAATTTTAGGTTTCTTGTGTCTTAGCAGTTTCCTTGTGATAACCTCATTGTTATGCAGAAAAGCACTAAAATAAATTGTCAATGACTTGATTGTGATGAACCCTTTGATAAAGCACACTTGAAAGTTCCCTCCCCAGAAATATGTAAAGAGATTAAATAGTGAGGTGGAAGGGTCAAGTTCTTCTCATGGACTTATATGTGTTTAAAAGACAAGAAGTAAATGTGAGCATAAAAGCTCAGCTGTCACAGCAGAGAAAGTGCTGCAAGAGGTGACCACTGAGATCTGTGCTGGAACTTGTGCTCTCCAATGTGTTAGTAAATAATCTGGAAAGAAGAACAAAGAGGAAAAGGGAAACCTTTGCTAAGGAGTAATAAAAACTAAAATTGATTGTGAAGACTTGCAGGAGGATGGCTTGTCACTGAGTGATGGGCAATAAAGCAGCAGGTGAAATTACCTTTCAATCAGCTGAAAACCTGATGTACATGTACAAAAATGTAGAAAAACCCCACCTATACATAAAGAGTGAGAAATCCCACATCAGATGCTGCCATTCGAGGGATTAGATGTTCAGATCTGTGAATATGGCTCACTGTTCAAGGGCAGTCATACAGAGTGCTACAAGATTTTAGCAAGGAAAGAGAAAAGAAGGAAAAAGAATGGAAAAAAGAAAAAAAAAAGCAGGAAAGGAAAGCAAAGCATATCTTTAAGTCAGAAACTAAGGCAGTGTTGCATCTAAATTTTACAGTTCTGGTCTTGCTTCTCTAGTACTAGAAAATAACCAACAAAAGCACGGTTGTTATGGAATAGTTTCTGTACAATAAGGAATTAAATAGAATAGTTATCTTCCGTGAAGAAAAAAAGATGAGATACGAGTGATTTCTGAAAATCTCATAGGAGATGCTGAGAGGAGAAATTATTTCTTATACCACAAAAGGAGTGGCTTTCAAATTAAACCATCAAACTAAGGTTTTAAAAGGAACAAGAGGCAGAGTTTTCCACACAGGGCATAATTAAACAGCAGAGCTTATTGCCACAGGGCGTTGTGGAAGCCAAGGGTATAAATTAACAAAGCAATTAGACAAGCTCACAGATGAAAACTCCATCCATGGGTGCTAAACATCAAGATGCCAATCCACTTCAGGCCTAAAAATTCCCTGTTTCACATTTGCCCTGTGCTGATATTTTTTCCTTGAGCTACTATTACTGCTTGATACCAGACATGGATTCGAGGGTAGATAGACTTCTGTTTTGGCCTAATAAAACCTCCCTTATGGTCTTAATTGCAACACAGAGAAACAGGAGGTGAGGTGATCAAGGTCATTTATGGCATGGCCATGAGCAGTGGAATTAAAACTCAGAAACTCCTTTTCTTGACCAACTGACATGCAATTTCTTCTTTCTGTATTTCACTGTTGTGCAAGACCTGCTTTCATTCTTTATAGGTTGCAGATTGCAGTTGAGTACCTCCAGGAGAGTCTGAGATTATTTGGATGGGAGCCTGGCCTTTGGGAAATATGTATGAGTATAAAGAGATCAAACAGAATTTACCACGACCTTGTGCATCACTTCTGAATTTTGGTAGAAATCTCAGGAGGCAATCATCTAGTGCAACAGGGAAGGAACTGCTAGTAGTGCTGCAAGGCCACTGCAAAATTTGAATTCCTCCTAATCCTTTAGGGAATTAATTGGAAAATATGCAGTTAGGAAAATGTCTTTGGAACTCTGGAAACAATTTTCTTTATACCAGGTTGCCTAAGAACTAAAATGCAGTTGAATGTTTCAATAGTTTTGAAGACGGAGATAATAATTGACATTTCTCCAGAAAACGATCACAGCATTAGTGCTGTGAGAGGCTTCAAATGAGAAGGTATCTGCAAGAGCTGTAGCAAAGAAACTTACTGAAAATAAGCTACTTCCTAATTAAAAAAAAAAAAAAAAAAGGACTGGAGGCTCAAACCAAAGCTGCAAACCAGTGAATCTGTGATGCAAGTGCAGATTTTAGTCAGTGAGAGGGGACCTATGCAGAGGGAAGAGCATGTGGACTCTGGAGTCCACTGAGGGCACTTTTAAATTTAATTACAGCCCAAATACCATTTTTCATTGGGAAATAAAAAGGCTTTTAGAATGTCAAGCCTCCTTGCTGGTGCTCTCACTAGTGCCAGGGGATATTGTGACGACAGGGAAGAGAAGATAGTTACTGTATGTTAATTATTTTATATTCCATTACAGCCAAATTGGTGCATACAGTGTAAACCAGGAAAGAATATTGAAGAAAAAGAAAATTATAGTCAAACAAAAGATATTTGGAGAGGGGTTATTCCATTAAAGGGCCGAACAGCTTAATGCAGCACACTGCTGAACTTCATCTGCTTTTCATTTCCTAGAGCACTGCAACTGCCCTCCTCAGAAGGAGGAAAATCAGAGACAAAACAACTGTTTCACACAGTGGAGGGCCTGAGAGGCAGAAGGAAAGGAAGCAGGAGCCAGGCTTTGTGGGAAAGGCACTGGAGACTCCAGGGCCACAGATTTCCTCTGTGTCACTTAGGCATGATTGGGGATTGATTTTTAAATGCAATAGTAAGCAGCATAAGTGGGTACTGAGTAATTTGAGAAATCAGGCATTGGAAATGCCCTTGTGCCTTAACCCTTATATTAAGTGCATCAGTTGAGACTTTTCACTGTCAGTTCTGCTGACTGTGAGGTGCCCGAGATACTCAGGCAAAGGTGCCTGAGACAGAGCCACATACATGAGCAAAACAGTCATAGGACAACCCCGGTGTTGTGGGACTGAATGAGACCATTCCCCACTGAGCTAAATTATGGGACTGCTTGAGTATGGACCATACCTTAAAATATGTATACAAAGAAGTGGGAGGATGAATCTAAGGATATTTCTCACCTTTTCAGGGTGATTTTTTTGATGTTATCACTGTTCTTTTTAAAGAGATGTTTGTGTGTAGGATGGATGCACAGAGAACGTGCAGAGAAAGCCCTAGACAGTTGTCACTAAATTATACACAGATGAAATCATGTGGAGCATTCAAGGCGAATCACAAAAACATAGTTTTAAGGTAAGGCAGTAAACTTTTATGGGTTACCTTTGGTATTAAAACAAGCCCTGGACCTTCCAGTGGTGCTGGGGCCTTAATCCCCAGATTAGGGTTAGGGTTCTGGACTAGAGAGCCACACAGCCTACAGCTCCAGGGACACTTGGGATGGAAATATGCTGAGGAGAGCACAACATTGCACTAACATTGCTGTTTCCACACATTTTAATCTTGGCCAGCAATGGCGCTGGGGTCTTCAGCTTCAGCCCCAGCCCCAATCTGCCATTGGGGTTCATATTAGGGTTCAGAGAATCACACAGCCCCTGTCTCCAGGGACACTGGGGATGGAAAAGGCCTGTTAAGGGTAGCAACTGTACCAATATTGCTGCTTCCACACCTTCCTAAGCCAGGCCACCTGTGGTGCTGGGGACCTCAGCATTTGTCCATCTGCATTATTAACAGACAGAGACACCTATAGCTTCCCCTATGTAACAGAATCATGGAATCATAAACTCATTAAGGTTGGAGGAGACCTTTAAGATCAAGTCCAACTGCCACCCCAGCACTACCTCTGTAACCCCTAAACCACTAAACCAGATCACCCACAGCCAGATCCAGGTGCCTTTTAGACACCTCCAGGGATGGTGACTCCACCACCTTCCTGGGAAACCTATTCCAATACCTGACCACCCTAACAGTGAATTTTTTTTTCTGATATCTGATCTGAATCGCCCATGTCTCAATACAGACATGGTGAGAGAGTAGATTTACTGCAGCCATTAAAGGGGACACATCCCCAGAGCTTGGAGCTGATTTAGCACTTTCTCTGACTCATTTTTTTCCTGCTGACTGCTTTTGTTGCCTGACTGAATGGAGGGGTCATGGCTGTGGCATTTGTGTTCTCTGGAGACCTTATTCTCTGTCGGCAGCTGGAACGGGTTGCTCTAACTTCTGCTATGGGACTGGACAAGCACACAGAGAGCTGAGGTCAGGCTTTTTTGCCTTTTGGGGCTCGACTGTGCTGCTGCTCAGCCACAGCTGGGAATCTGGGTCATGGTGTCTTGCTCCGGATGCAGTCCAGGACTGCGCTTATTGAGGAGAGGTTAATCTCTGTGTATGATTATGTCTGCAGATTGTGTCAAAAGTTCATGTCTAATAATAGCCTGCCTCCAACAGATGTTCCAGGAATTAATCAGCCCTAAAGTGTTTGGTTGCAACTTGATTTCTTCAAGTATAAATTAAATTACATGCAAGGGTAGCTGGTTTAGACTAGGAAGTGGGTAGCCACGGAGCAATGGCCTATATCTTCACCACACCAATCAGATATGGAAAACCACTCATCAAATCATCTGTCCCCTTGTTTCTACCTTTGAAAAATTGTTTACTAAAAACATTACCCAGAGTTTTGCTCAGTCTGTGCTTTAATTTGCATTTAATGTGATGCATTTTTTTATCTAAATGAATTCTAATCACGCACCTTGACCACCAGTATCTTTGACAAAGGATTAAGAGCATCATTAATCTCAAAAAAAGTGTGGTCAATGAGATCATCTAAGAAAAAATAAATGTATTTAGGTTTCTGACTGTCTGTAAAGTTTTGCCCCTCAGCAACCTCTCCATTCTCTAAAAGTTTCCAGCAGTAATTGATTTTGCAATACACCTCAGAGCACATCAATTTTGTGCTATTTGTTGCAAATGCCAAAGTTGATGCATTGCCCTCATTGGCAACCTCCCTCCTTTTAAACCAGCCTCAGGAGTTTCCACTGAACTTGGCTCTGGCAACACACTTGAGGAGCTGTTCCTGCTCCCACTGGGAAAAACACACAGTGACCCAGTGGTTTGCAATTGCTTCACCTCAGAAAACCTGGAATAGACTCACATTCCGTCGTTCAGTGGGGCCAACAGCTCAGGCAGCCGGAGCATCAATAGTCT
Source organism: Lophotriccus pileatus (assembly GCA_035583135.1). Taxonomy (NCBI): domain Eukaryota; kingdom Metazoa; phylum Chordata; class Aves; order Passeriformes; family Tyrannidae; genus Lophotriccus; species Lophotriccus pileatus. The sequence goes on from JAWWES010000001.1 coordinate 109,486,795, forward strand.
GAATGAACCTCACGGCAGCCCTGACCGACCCTTGACAGTCCCCTGGGGCTCCCCCATCTCTCTATGGCTCCGCACCCCATGTCAGCACCCAGGGCCTTCAGCCCCTGCCCCAGGGATGCTGCAGCAGGGCTGCTCTCCAGCTCCCCACAGCCCTGCCCAGCTGAGCTGTGCCCGCCCAAGAGCTCACATCCCAGCCTGGCCTTGGCCCTGCCCCATTCCAGCTGGGGCTGGGGTAGACCTGGGCTGCCAGGACATGTCCTGCTGACTCTGTCATTGGGATCCCCCAGTGCTCCCATTCCCAAGAGCTCCCAGCTTGGCTGCACCCTCGTGATGGCTGGAAATGTCAGAGCCAAGCAAGGCACTCAGAGGGATGGCGATCCTGCAGTAAGATTAAGGCTTCACCACACGCCAAGAACCCCAGGAGAGGCACGCTGGCCTCAAATGTGTCTGTAATTCCCTTCCTGCCATTATTATCTTCTCATTAGTCCTTGGCAGGTGACTGTGAGTGTTGCCCTGAGCCTCAGCCGTGTGGTGGGGGCCTGGTGGGTCCCTTGGCTGGGCAGAGCTGCCCTCCCATCCCGTGCCCATCCCGGTGTCCCCCCTTGCCCCTGACCCAGCACCTGCTGCTGAGAGGGGAAGGGGCAGCACTCGAGGGGGAGAGGTACAATGACAGGGACATGCTATGCTCTGGCAGGATGGACAGCAGGCCTGCTCCCCCTGATTCCAGCCTCAGATAAATCCTCATCAGGGATGCACAGCCAAGCTCCTCCTTTGCCAGGGTATAATACATTACTTTCTTAACAGAGGAAAAAAAAAGTTAATTACTTTCCAGATGCATTAGAGGAGTAGCTGTGAGTGCTTTCCTGTTCATCTTTTATTTATTATATATTACCTAACTGTTTAAAAATTTATTGTTGTGATGCCTGTAATTGTTTGGGTTACAGCAGACCATGCTTACTGTATGTTTTATTTTCAGACCCTCTACAATATACCCTGCAAGACAGGAAACTGAGAGCCTGAATGTCATTTTGCGAGCAAGAAAAATGCTTCCCTCTGCCCCATGAACATTTAGGGCCAGACTCGTTCCTTGAGAACTTCCTTGTTGTATTGCTGCGTTATGAATTTCTGGCCAGAGCACTTAAAGGGCAGTGATTTGCAAAGCCAAAGAGGAATCAATATTTTTCTCTTTACAGGCAAAGTGTCACACAAAGTGATCTACCAAATATCTGCATTTAGTGGTCCAGCCAGGTACTCATTCCACTGGCATACTGGCATTTTTCTCTACTGTTGAAAAATACCTACCTTCCAAACTACTCAATATTATAAATATTTCTAATAATTCACTTAAAAGTAAATTATCTGGAGTCAGGTTCCTTTTTCTTCTCATTCATTGGTACCGTCTCTTCCATAAGATAATTTATATACATGTGCAAAGTAGAGGAGTTATATATACTTTGAGTAAACCCTTAAAAAAGCCACAAAAAAACCCCAAAGAAGTGACCTACTAACATAAATCTCATTTGTTCTGTTTGTGAATTTTTTCCATAGCTCAGCTTAAGACCATTTATAACTTGATATACTTTTTTAACTTTATTAATTTTTTCCTCTTCTTTTTCATGCATTTCAGTAGCACAGTTCTTCTCCAAAGCCTCAGAATGTCCCCAAATAAAAAAAAAAAAAAAGGATTCCTTAAAATAAAATCTGCTTCATCACCATCTTGTCATCCAGCCTACGAGACAGTGTTTCCACTGACTTCTCTAAGCTGTGGATAAGGCCCCATATGTCTTAATTACAGGGCTTAGCATAAGCTCTTTGCACAGAGCGCAGCTTTGTCACTGCATTGTGCTGTTCTGTGCACCGTTATCTGGGGGAGGCTGGTGCCTGGAAAACAGTTTTGACAAGGATGTCACTGGTCATGTAGCAACAGACAATCCTGGCCCAAAGAGCCTGCAAGCTGTGCAGGGGTGTTGGACAAAATGTGGCGGGGGAAGGAGACTCCTGCAGAAGGAAAGGAGCTTGTTCAGTGCTGCATCAGATTTTTGGAATAGAGCTATTATGCTCCAGAAAAACAGCTCACAAACTGATGAGATCACTCCATTTCAAAAGGAAGCTGAGTCTTTATTGAGATGCTGTGACCATGTAGACTCCTTTCCCAGTATCTTCTCTCGACACTGTTTTGCAAACCATCTCCTGCCAAGTTTGCCACAGGTTGCTGAATCCTGTCTTTGACCATTTCTATTGGTGTTGCATCTTCTTGCAGTCATTTGCTGGCTGCCAAGGACCAAAGACTGCCATCTTTGGTCATATTTCTGCCATATTTCATCTTTGGGATGATGTTGGCCCTCCGTGTCACTCATGCACGTCACCTCTTCCAAACTCAGTGTTGAGGACAGCAGAGAGTCTTTTTTTAACCTGAAGGCCCCAGCTGCTTCAGGTCAGCCTGCCAACATTCCCCGGATACCTTTGGTTATTTCAGTGCCAATGTGCACTTGCTGGGCATTAACAGGAATTTGAATTCTTCCTGCCACTCCAGATAAAGCTTTATTACCTCATGTGTCACAGTGGCTGTGGAGCAACCATCCTTTTTAAAAGCTGATATTTTATGAGTGTAGGTTGCTGGTTTGCCACTAAACTCGCAGCCTCCTGATCTGTTTTCTCTCTTTTTCTCATTTTTTGGCCAGTGTTCATGACTGCTAGGATTTACTGTTCCCAGAGTCACTAGACACATCTATTCCCCCACAGCTTCAAAATCAACCCCTGCTGACTTCTCTTGATCCTTTCCTCAGGAGTCCCTGCTATACAGAAGTATTTCTCAGGGCCAAGTCTCTTTTTCTCAGCAATCTATCCAGAAAACCTGAACCAGATGGTTCACAATGATGATGCTTTCAGTAAGCAACACCTTAAAATACTTCATGTAACCTGAGGCTGCCTGAGGCATCATCTCATATCACAGTCCCTCAAGGCCTCCCAGATATGAGCACAGACTGGGAGAAGTCACTGACAGCAGCCCTGCTGAGAAGGACTTGGGGGTTCTCCTGGATGAGAAGCTGGACATGAGCCAAAAGTCTGTGCTCACAGCCCAGAAGGCAAACTGTGTCCTGGGCTGCACCCAAAGCAGCATGGGCAGCAGGTCCAGGGAGGGGATTCTGCCCCTCTGCTATGCCCTTGTGTGCTTGTTTGGACTTGGCTCCCTTGCTAAGTTACCAAGACCACAGCAAAGGGCTCCCCCCCCCCTCCTCCTCTTTTTATGAACACAGGGGAAGGAAAAGGAAGGAAAAAACCCCAACAACCGAAATAACAAAACCAAAGTAGTGAATATACAGTTACAAAAACTATATACATATAAGAAAGAGAATCCCAAAACCCCCAAACCAGAAAAACAGATATACAATAAAGCCAATAAAGACCTAGCAAAGAAAATCTTTCCCTAATATCTTAAATCTTAAAATCTTTTCCTTAATAAAGCAGAGGCATCTTAGGCCACACCACTGGATCTCTCCTCTCAAACTGGGAAAAAACAGCAGCCTCTCAAAAAAATCCATATGCCTACACCCCTACAGGAGGAGCCCAGCCTCAGGGAGGTTGCTTGCTTCCTCCAACTCTGCTGGAAGAGATCTCACTTTAACTTCCTCCCCCTTCTATTTATATTTCTGCTTATGTAAAGGATAGAATGGAGTATGGGATATGAGTACTTCCTTGGTTTCGACCTGGTTGCCGGGAAGAGGCCTAAACCAAAGCACTACACCTTGCAAGACCCTCCCTGCAGTGCTGCATCCAGCTCTGGGGCACAGGAAAGATGTGGATCTGTTAGAGCAGGTCCAGAGGAGGCCCGTGAGGTCTGGAGCACCTCTCCTACGAAGACAGGCTGAGAGAGCTGGGATGTTCAGCCTGGAGAAAAGATGGCTTCAGGGAGACCTCTATGGCCTGTCAGTACCTTAAGGGTGCTTATAAGAGAGAGGGAGACAGTCTTTTTATATGTGCAGTTAGTGACAGGACAGGGACAACGATTTAAAACTGGAAGAGGACAGGTTTATAGTAGGTGTTAGGAAGAAATAATTTCCCCAAAGGGTGGAGAAGCACTGGACTGACTACCTTGACTTTAGTTATGATACAAACAAAATAAGCAAGGTTGCTCAACCAAAAGAGGATCACCGTCCATCCATCCGTCTGTCCGTCCATCCATCCATCCATCCATCCATCCATTCCTCTGCCCATTTCTCCTTTCCAGGCCACACCAGATCACGACTCTACATGGGTCCTCTTAAACACCTTCCAAAGCATCCTACATCTAAGTGAGGTGCCAGACTTTCTCTCCCTACCTGACTCTTTTGCTGGAAAACCTTTACGTTTTTCAGGCAGAATGCCTTTGTCTTAGAAGGGTTCATAACATCCATGTGTGTTTTCTTTCAAAGAGAGAAGCCAGATGCCCTGCCCAAGTCTTTCAAGATATTCTTCATATAAGTGAGCCAGGGCCATCAAATACCTTTAAAAGCTGATATGATTTTCCAGCTATTCCTGACACCTGTATCTCTAGTTCCTCAATGCCTTGTGCCCACCTGCTATGAGACAGTAAGGACTCTCTGCTCTTAACATAACTTCTCTAGCTTTCCTCTGCACACAGATTTGATTCTTCTTTCTCAAGCTTCTGGATTTGTGGGAATATTTTTGTTTCTCGTGTAATCCAGCCTGTGGGGCAGTCCAAGATTTGCCATGTGCCCTGTTAACTCTGCTCCTAGGTATCACTTTGTTCACCTATTACTCCTCCTCTCTCCTGGCTGTGGGTAGTAAGACAGTGCATTGCAAATGCCACATGCCAGGTGATAGTTTGCAATCACTCAGGGTTTATAAAACTGAAATGGCTCTTTTGTAGATAAGCAATTTACAAAGATGCTGGAACTACACAGTGCCCAATGAAAGCCTCTTCCACACCTCTCCTGTCTCCCACCTTTCAGCTACCTTGCTTGCAAAGAGAGGAGTCCTAAATATTTGTACAGAGCTCTGAGACATTATGCTCTCCAGCAAATCTTAGCTCGAGAGAAAATTCATCTACTGAGACTTCCTTTCCTTTATTTTTCTTTTTATCCTTCTAATTCTGAAATGATAGCTATTAAAAAAATGTTTACAAGGGTTTATTGCTTGTGGTGTTTCTTTCCTGGAATGCAAAGCCGTTAAAAAAGTAGTTTAGGATGCCTTCTGGAAATATCATATATGTTGTCCAGGAAACGTTACCATAGCTTGTGGTGCCATAATGCTTGGTTTCCATTAACTAATACCAATAGTTTGATGATGTGATAACTCATGTTAAGAGAAAATGCAGCATTTAACTAAAACTACAATAACATCTCACTGTAGTGTTATCAAGAACTCCTTCCTGAACTAAATGCCAGCACAGTTTATGCAAATGTAGTCTGTTCTGGATATGTGCACCCCATATTTCAGCTACCTCTTCCCTCAGAAAATCTGGTTCATCTCCCCTGGGACCTGACCCTGGCACTGTGACTTGTGGGCATGTAGTTTCCCAGTTGTATTAAGGTCAGTAGTGACAACAACCACATCATTCTCTAGCAAAATAGTGACTCTGGAAATCAAGAGCTGATATATCTTTCTGGAACTCTGTAGGATCTCTCAGAGATATTTTATTAGCTTGAACCATCACAGGAAGTATAATTCCCTTCCACTTCCACAAATCCAGAGGGGGATACATGGCTTCCATAAACTCAGTATAACTCACAGCATTGAAAACTGTGCTCAGCCATGTCTTTACCAGAGAGGTTTCCTGGCTGTGCAACACCATCACTATAGTTACATCAGTGCAAACACTTACAGCTGTGACAAGCTCACTTTTGATGAAGAAAAAAAACCAGAAATCCTTTGCATCAATTCCTTTTCCTTTTCCTTAGTGTGATAACATTTTCTGATGTTATGGATCATGCTACTCATCTTTACAATTCACACTTTTTCAAGAAGCTAGCCAGTAATTACTGGGAGCCAACATATATTCTTCTTCTATTTGGAACAGAAAATAGCTGTGTCAACTATGAACCACTGTGTAATTCAGTTATTTCCTACTTTTGCATATGTAGAAAGCCTGAAGGAGTAAGAGTGAGATGTACTGGATAATAAGAAATAATATAAACAGAAAATATTTTCCTTAATTACTCTTGATTAAGTTTTGCTAAAATAATTCTAAATAACCAGAGAACCGTTACTCATAGAAATAATATTAAAAATAAGCATGACACCTTACCATTTGCCTCCTATGAGATGAATCCTCTGCCTTCCTATACACACACGCACACTGAAACACACAGACACCCCCAACTTTATTTAGTTAACATGTGTTTCCAACACTGACTTGAAAAACAAAGAGCTTTTTGTAACCACCATTACACTAAGAGAAGTCATAATCAGTTACATATTGTTTGCTGGTCTTTTCAGTTGCATCCTCCAGCCTTGAGCTCTGGATTTATGATGGAAGGTGCTGCATCCTTTTGAACATATGGGGATTGCAACAGGTTGCAATGAGTGTGGATTACTTATTACTTGTGGCCTTTTTTACACCTTTTCTACCATTCAAAAGACACCTTAAAATATTTAAGTTTTTGTACAGGAGCAGCTGCCAATTCCATATAAAGAATGCATCTCTGGTGCTGAGGGAATTATAAAAAACCTCGTGTCTTCCTGTATCCAGCTGAGATTCCAGTCAGGAGGAGGAAGTGGAGGCAGCTCTGTATATCACTCCACACCAAGACACAGCAACACGGGCTGATAGATTTACTTTAGTGTGAGGATACTTATTCCTCAGGGGGTTTGGGCTAAAAATGATTAAGAGAGAGAGTGGGTAAAAATTCAATTGAACTTCCATGTCAGCTTGTGAATCAGGGAGGGCTTTCCAGATGGTGATAAAGTAAAGCAAGGAGATGTTTTTCTAAGCAGTTCCTCTAGAGACAAGAGCTGCAGTCACTTGTTGCATTTAGAAAGCTTGAAGCAGTGGAAGGATAACTCTGGGATGTGCTGGCAAGTTTCTGCTGGGGCTTGGAGCAAATGTAACAGACCTGCCTCTCCCTGTGTGTCTGGGAGTGAGAGAAGGAACAATGCCAGGCTGAAAGGAGGAAATAAGGGGATTAAACAAAGAGCTCTAATTCTCGAATTAACACAGTATGCTGTGTCTGCCCTGAGAGCTGAATACAATGGCTTTCAGTTAAATACATTTTTCTGCTGAGCTGGTTTTTGGGATGGCTCATTGTAATGACTTCCTAAAACACTGAAATTGAATAAATAAAAGGGCTCTCAGGGACTTGCTCCAGCACAGCTTTATTTCTTCCTCTCTAATATTCTTCATGTTCTTTCCCTCCAGTAACAGTTGCTGCAGGAGCCAGAGGAAAGCAATCCCTACCATATAACAAGGCATGACATCTGCAACCCAAACCAACTGTTGTGTAGCTACAGCAGGAAATAAGGGCATGGGCCACAGTGGTGTTCAGTTACCTTACGTCTCTCATGTCATGTCAGAACTGAACCAATACTGGATGAGAATAGAAGAAACTGAGCTACCTGGAGAACTTGCTCTTGAAAGGTTTTGAGGCCCAAATATTTGCAGGGGCAGTACTGCAGCAATGAAAGAAGTGGATGTACACAATAAAAAATGAATTGCAGTGAAGTAGAAGACTATAGAAGTAAATATCCCCCCTTTTTCATTTAAAGCTGTTACAGTGCAAAGGTATTCAGACCAGATTTTGCTCAGGATATAAAGTTTGTAGTAAAAGCAGCCATTCTATAAAGCTGGGTTGCTTCCAGGAAAATTTGCAAAGGATTACGAAAGCAAAATGCATCCACAAGCGTAAAAAGGGCAGCATTCTGAGGTTAGCAAAGAAGCAGCGTTCTCTCTTGGATCCCCTAATACATTTTCAAGCCTAGGTATTACAGCTGACCAGCTAAGAACATGTAATCCACTTTAATTGAACATTTTACTGCATGTTTCCTGGAGCTGTGGAGCAGTAATGTCTTCACAGGAAAGATAATAACTGTGTCTGTACTCTCAGGGGCAGCCCTTAGGCCTTGCTCAACCCCAGGCTTGTCCTTCTTGCACACTGGAAACTATTATTCTCATTAGGTGTCAAAAGCAAAGTGTGACACAATAAATTTAAAGTGCTCCTGGAAAATGCAGGTTAAGTAACAAAAGGAGTGCTCTAAAGGGAAAGAAATCCACGCAGCTGAACACAGCACAGCTGGATGACTAAGCAGAGTCTTCATGGGAGATATTTAAAGTTTAATCTTACCAGTATTTTTTAGCAAGCAGCATCTGAGAGAATGTGTGTGTGTTTAATGCATTCTCTGGCACAGAAGTAAAAGTTGCTTGGTTTTCTTAATCTGGGTGAGGGATGGGGAAGCAGAAGGTGTCCAATTTGCAAAATCAGCCCTGGATTCTGCAGGCCCAGGTGTTCCCCGGTTTCACTGGGTGAAACAGAAAAGCTGTCCAATAAAAACATTCAAAAACTCTTCCAGAAATATCTATCCTTTCTCCTTGGAAAGAGGACTTTAAGTCTGTTACCTGCATAAAATTTACCAGTTGCTGTTCTCTAGAAAATCACTGCAGCCTGTTGAAATTTTAGGATCTTCACCTCACTGAATTGAACATGAAAATAATAATTAGGAAAAGAAGTTTTTTGAACTGTTTAAATGGTTTGTGTGCTGCATTATTTAGAGGAAGGAAGAAAACAGGCACAACTGGGTATTTATTTTGCTTTGAACCTGTTCCACTCATTCTCTGCAAAGTTTTAAATTAGGCTTTTTTTTTTTTAAAGTTTACTCAATGGAAATAAGGACAAGGAAGAGAATTGCAGCAGGAAAGAAGGGTGCAAAAGAAAAGGGATTGAAAACGACAGCAAATATGAAGAGTATTCTTTCTATTTTCCTCTTCTTTACAGGAACTTTCTGCCATATCAAGTGTGATGCAGCTTCCGTGGTTTCAAGTTTGAAATCAACAGTATAAAAGCAATTAAAATACTCATCCTACTGATAATGCCTTTTTCCAGGGGATCTCAGAGCGCTCTATCTTTATCCTGCCCTGTTCTACAGTGCAGCTATTTGAGGAACTGAAATCATTGTCGCCCGCCCATGCATTTCAGCAGTCATCTTTTTTCTTTTTTTTTCTTTTTTTTTTATTCTTAAACTCTGCCTTAAGGCAATACCAAATGACTGATGTTTCTTCCTCTCATCTTAACCAAAATGGAATCTTGGATCCATTTCCAAAAAGCGTTGGCATGCCTTCACATTTCTGCATATATTGTGCATTTTTATTCTAGGTTTGTTTGCTATCCTAAGTAAGATCATAGAGGGAAAGATATAGACTATTAAGCCTGTGAGTGAATTTAAGAAAGTTATTTGCACTGAGGTTGCACTATTCTGTAACTCCAGCTCTAGGGCTTCTGATACAAAATAAAAAATGCTGCAGGTGTATAGTACAAAGCACTTGCCCAGATAAGACTCCCTCTCCTGATTCAGGTTTTCTCACGGGTTTCATGAGTTAATATTGCAGTGGCAGTCTTTATAACAAACCAGATATCATCTTTATTCTGACAGCTAGCATCAAATGATCATATATGCATCAGCCATTGTACTATAGTTATATAGTGTCAGAGATTTGGCTTTATACTCAAGCCTGATCTGGGTCCAATTTGTAGTCCTGGAAGATCCAGAGCTGCACAGATCCAGTGTTTATAACAGTGGGACTGTACTGCTGTGGCTTCAGAAAATACATGAGTGTTGCTTATATGTAATATAATATATTAATATATATTATATATATATATATTTTATATATATATATATATATATATAATAGTGCAACATTTCAGTGACAGACCTCAATATTAATTAGGGAATTCTGAAATAAAGGTGAGCAGCAGTTGCTTAGTGTCCCTTAAAGACTGACCTGTGAAAAGCAAAATCAACTGGTTTATGTTGGATAAAATACGAATTAGATTCCATTATTTGCAATAGAAACAGATTTTCCCATCAAATTTCTCCACAAAAAAAAACCCTCTCAATTAACTGTAACTGAATAATAAAATACATGAAATAAACAGGTTTCTCTAGTCTAATAGTTAAGACGATCGGTCCATTTGTGGAAATCTCCATTATAAGAGGAGAAAAACTGTATTTAGGTACACTGAGTGTCTCAATATATTTCAGTGGTGTATATTTCAAGAAATTTTGAGATTTATGAAAAGTTGGGGGTAAAGTAGGAATTCTCCCTCAAACAAACTGAACATTTATTTCCAGATGCCTTAAACAAAAGGACGCATATTAATCCTTCCACTTTCTTTAAGCACTATCTGACATAACAATAAATTACTTCCTTGAGTATGAAAGGATTTATGAAAATAAAGGACCTGGGAAACAACAGAAAAGCAAAGCCATCTAAAGAGAATGCCAAGTTGCACATGCAGTGTACTAATGGCTCTTGAGCCAGAACCAGAACTCATTTACCTCTGGCAGAAATACTCTCTTTTCTTCAGGTGCGTGAGGGAAAAGAAGGCAAAATCTCGTGGAATTGGGAGGTACCAGCTTCATGCAGTTATTTATTTCCAGGTGTCACATCACTATCATACCCAGGAGATGCCTCAGCTGAGTGCCAGGAACACCTGGCATGGCAGACAGCTCCTGCTTGAGGGAGCTGACGGGTCAAGGACAGGGAACAGCAAGGGGGGAAAAGGAAATATCATCTCTATTTTCCAAACGGGCAAGAGAGATGCAGAAACAAGGTAACAGGGAACTGGAGTGCTTTGAGTGTCCTGGAGCAGGATGGCAGCTCTTCTTCCCCAGAACCCCAATTGCCCCAGAGATGCCACAGGTGCTCTGCAGGTTTTTGGTAGGAGGAAATCATCAGCAAGCAGATAACCACGTGCACCTTTTTCTTCAATGACATAGGGCAGGACAGCACCAGACACCAATGACTGGTAGGAAATTCCCTCAGTGGTGATTCTGAGGCTAAGCAGTAGGACAAATCCCAAGTTTTGCCCTTTTGTGCTTTGTCCTTGTCTCCTTGGATTCCAGAGAGGCCTTAAAAAGGATGGGCATGTCCCAGATTTGAAGTGAAAGGAAACAAGAATCTGCCAGTGACTTTTTTTAGAAAAGCTGACGCTCAAGTAATGAAAACAACATTCACCCAGCTGAGAGACAGCAAAAGAACAGCGCTTATTCTTGATTCCTAGCATGTGATCTTGAGTTCTCTGTGCCCAGCTTTCTGATTTCTCCATGCTTCCCTTATTACCTTCCAAGTGCAGACTGCAGTAGCACAGGCAGCCCGCAAACTTCAGGTGAAATTTTTGTCTCAAAGGTATTATGCACCTTCCACACGGTGCATCGCTAACATGTGGGAATATGGTGTATCAGAAACAGACCTTGCTTGGATCTAGATCTTCTCTGATTGAGTTCCAGGTTTTAACACTGGGCCATCAGGCGACCACCTCTATCAACAATGTGAACTACTTTGTGGAACTTGTTAATGGGGATGCATGAACATTATAACCTAGAAATTCTGGGTTATCACTGATGCTTGCAGCTGCCATGGCAACAGAGTTGGTAGGCATCTCTTAAAAAGTCTTTTTTTTTAAAATTTTTTTTTTTTGAGGACTCCTTGAAAGCACGAAGCATTTATCATCCAGCAGGCACAAATGGGTTTAGCTACAAAAACAGTTTGCCTACAAAATGATACACATTTTCTCCCCTTAATTTCTCTAGAGCTCATATTTTTAGTTCTATGTTCATGCCACTGCATTTAACAAGATTTTCATTAAAGCCCTTATTTTTATGGCATATAACTAAGCTAGATTTTTAGGACTTTTCAGTGTCCAGGTTTTAGCTTTGTAATTCTCCTTGATGTTACTGGGAGTTGCCGAAAGCGATTTTCCTTGAAGGCTTCTGAAAATTTAAGCCCCACTGTCTTTGTCTAGAAAGAGTGAAAAAAACCTGTAAGCTAAATCAGTGAAAAAACAAAAGTTTGCTGTTTTCAAACGAGCATACAAGTACTGAGGATTCATCCACAGAAATAAATGTTTTGATTCTGTATAGCTCCAATGTTTTATTTTGAAGAGCATTTGATATGTGTTCACTCTTAATATCCCTGGAATAACCAGTTTTCTATGTTTTTGACAGGTGGCACTTCTGTAGATGTGTTCACCAAAGGGACTATTTAAACTTTAAGCAAACCACCATAAGGGCTGTACAGACTGTGCAATACACAGTCCTAAAGCCTTTCAAAAACAGTACCAAAGATGTGAATTCTTGTTTGCTCTTTTGGAGCATGGAGACACTGACAAGTTAAGCCATATTAACTGACTCAGTAAGCCAACCTCCAACTCTGCCACTGGCCTGAGATTTCCCTTGAACCCATTTCTTGGGATTAATCACAGGATTATCTTTCTTTCCTTCTTAAATGCACATTTAAAGGACCAGATAGAGACAGCATGGAGTGTTCCAGTTGACAATCTGGTCAAAATTTTTAGAAGACTGGCTTATATCTGCATGCTTTAGGAAGAGTTTGGAAGTCTGCCATTTATTATTTGTGTAGACCAGGCCTGCATTCTGCTAAGTGATCACTTGAAAATCAATTGCAGATGCCTTTGTGGGAAAAGATGACACACATTCTCTAGAAAGGCATGATCCATGGAACAGCAGAGAAGGAAACTCTTGCTTTCTGCACAGTTCTGGCGCTTCCACCAACAGTGTCTTTAAAGTCTCCATGGTAATTCAGTGCCAGGAAGTGTGCTTTTTAAAACTGAGCCTGGGTATCTTCAGGCACTGAAGACTGTGCTTAAGGAAGTTTTGTATTTTTCATGAAAACAGCCTTTCCTTAAGAACAGAGTTGCATTACTGAGTTGTAGAGTCCAAAGCAGTCAGACCATAGAGTAAGCTGATAATACGCTTTTTACTATGTCTGGGCCTCTTCCATTGCTCCCCCATCCCTCTGCTCCCCTTGCACCTCCCCTACCTGACCTCTTAAGAGCCCGTGGGATCACAGTCAAGCTGGTCTGGCTAAAGGCCACCTTTTACAATGAATTTAATTAGATTGGTGAAGAATTAAGATGTTTAAACCCTCGCTTATGTGTGAAACAATAAACTTACACTCTGGACTGCCTACACAGTACTATCAGGATAGCACTTGGGTGCCTCTCTGACATGGGATTTGTGCCTGAGAGACATGCTAAGGTAGGAATTAACTTGTGACTAAGGTGATTCACATTGAAATTTTGAGTCAGATTCTCCTCAGGTCCGATTTGGTGTCACCTCCTGAGGTCAGTGGGGTACATAGAGTCCCTTTATTTGCAGGTTAGAGCTTTTGCAAAGCAAATTGTTTTTCCACCCTGTTAAAATTCATAACACTACATAAAGTACATGGAGGACAGGTTTCTAAGTACTTCTCTAATTGAACAAAAGTACAAATGTCCTTCAAAGGGAGCTGAATGTGATACTACTTTGCACAAAGCAATCTTGTTCTGCTTCCTAGAAAAGGAGGAAAAAGGCAAAACAGAACCATAAGTGGATCCCTTCCTTTGCACAAAATTAAAATTGACAAACACTGGGCAAAATGCACAACCTCTACTGTCATCCATCCTCCCTCCTTAGCTTTGTGATACCTTCTTTGGATCCAGGTCTGATTTCCTGTGAAAACACTGCCCAGGAAAGAGGCTGTGAGATTTCAGTGATTATTTGGCAGTGGGGTGTACCCAGCAGTGACAGTGGCAGCCGCTCAGCCCGGCAGCATTTCCTGGTGGATCCAGCACTGTGACTGTGAGAGCTGACTGCCTCTGGCCCTTGGCAAACTTAGGTGAAAAATGTGACATGGTCAGCTGTGAGGGTACTGTAATAAGAAATATGCTTTCTTACAAGACTAATGCTACTTTCAGAACTAAAAGTCAAGTAAGACTTGGCTGGTGTTGGTGAAGACACCAGAAGTCCCAGCAGAGTTGTTTCAAAACTCATTAAATGGAGTCACCTGATCTGTCCCATCCTACCCTTTACATCGCATCATGTGCAACAGCTGCTGGCTTCTACTAAAGCAGGGGAAGAACTGACCAAAACTGGCACTATTTCTTTCAAGAGGCAAGGAAGTGTATTTCAAGAATTTTGAGAAGCTTGCCCCAGTGAGCCTCTAAAATAAGAAAAGTGGAAATTCACATTTGTGTTGACCTAGTCTGAAGTGAAGATCTGATCTGGTAAAGGATCTGATTACATGGAGCTCCTTGTGGGTCAGAATCCGGAATCTGGATTTACTCCACCTAACTTCAGACACATAAGTAAGGCTTTAAAATTCCTTTAAAATGAGTGGAAAGAAAAAGCATGCCCAAAAGCTTACTCAGGTTACAGATGAAGTAAATTACTCATGGGGAATGTCCCTGTCTTCTGATTTGTGAATGATTTTACACGGCTGCAGCCCAAACACTGTCCTACCCTTTGCTTTTGCAAGGAGATTCACCTCCAAGAGCCTACAACAAAAAGTCTTCCTCTCTATCATTTCTATTGGTGAGATCTGGATGCTCAGTGCTGCTTATTCCTCCACACCTTGTGACCTTTATTAAGTAGCTCATTGTATTTGGTTTGGATGACAAAGTTTTGGTAGTGGGGAGGACTATAAAGGTGTTTTCTGTGAGAAGCTGCTGGAAGCTTCCCCCGTGTGTGACAGAGCCAGGGCCGGCCAAGGCTGAGCCCATCAGCAATGATGCTCGTGCCTCTGGGATAATGTATTCAGGAAGAGGAAAAAACTGCTGTGCAAGGGCAGCCAGACAAAGGAGTGAGAGGATGTGAGAGCAACAGCCCTGCAGACACCAAGGTCAGCGGGAAGAAGGAGGGAGAGGAGGTGTGTCAAG
>JAWWES010000001.1:109501764-109541043 GCA_035583135.1 Lophotriccus pileatus
CAGAGATCCACCTGCAGCTTGTGGAAGACCCCACGCTGGCAGGTTGGATACACCTAAAAGCAGCTGTCCCTTGGGCTTATTTTTATTTTATTTTTGTATTTCTCTCCTATGTATTAATGACATCCTATAAATATCAACGAGTATGCTTTCCATGCCCTGGGAGCAACTCAGGAAATTTGAGGCCAGCAAGCTTCTCCTTTTCTGGTTGTCCTCAGTGGATTTATGTGGCCAGTGTTATGAAAGTGAATAAGAAGCCTTAGAGGAAATATAAGATTTTGGATGCACACACCCTTTGCAATCAGCAGGAGAAAACATCTGTCAATACTTATAGAGCTGAGAAAAAATTACTGATCTTCAGAGCCCTCTTAATCTCCAGAAACAGAGCTGGAAGGGGGTTTCATGTCAGAACCAAGAGGAGGTATATGGAAAGGAGAAGGTAAATTTGAAGCAGAGAGGACTGATATCTTTTGCTTCTGGTTCACACCATGCATGCAGGGAGTTAAGGCAAAAATAATTATAATTTCTCCCCACATTTGTCCTAAAGCAGTCTGTGACCTGGATTGTGGTGCCTGCCTGCTAGTGGAAAAAACAATAGAGCTGCAGTTTCATTGTGAAGTGTATCAAGAGAAGAGGCACAGCACAAAGTAACAAAGTTAAATGGCTGTCACGTACATGGTAAATCATGAAATGACACCAGCCAACAGTCAGCTACATCTGGCCTAAAGGACCAATAGCCTGGATAGGGAAAGAATGCAGATACTGATATGCTAAATTACCAACTCATCATCAGCATGGTGGTGAAGCAGAGAGTCAAAATGCTTTTTCTGAGGCGCTGCCTTGCATGATGAATTCATGAGATGATGTGATCTGACAAGTTAGTGAGTGTTTCACCCCCTCCTCTGTCGGTGGAGACTTTTTTTTCTGCTTCTCAGCAGAGACAGCATTGATTTGCTGAGCTCAGAATAACCCTGTGGGTGAGAGCTGTTGTGGTCTCATACACAGCATTTGTCTGAAACCTGTCTCCCCCAGATAAAATTTGGAAAGAGAAAACCCTTCTCACTCAGTCTGGGATTCAGTATGGTCAGAGATGCCCTGGGCTGGAAAAGGAGAGGAAGAGGAGCAAAGTAGGTCATAACTTGAAGATCTGCAGAGATAAACTGTCTGCAAACAATATGTGAAGCCAATCCACTGTTTTGCAGGGCAGAGCATCACATTTTTTGGGATCAGCATCAGGTAGCCCTGACTGCTATTGTGGGCCTGGCTCACAGTTAGTTAGAGATGGTGAACTGGCACATCAAATGAATAATATACAATTCTATTTGCACCACAAAAGACTCTTCTATTGCGGGAGTCTTGGTGGGGCACAATTAGAGGACAGACCCCCTTCTCAGCTGCCCAGACAACTTGGATAAGTATGACACAAAAAATCAGTTGGGTTAACTGGGTAACTCTTCAACAGTTTGAGCTCCACATGTTATCAAGGGTTTGATGACAATGGACAAAAACTGGATCTGAATGGAAATAATTTGGGTAGAAGAATACTAGTTAATGGGTTTGCCCCGTCATTAAGGTTTGTTCACAAAGGAGTCTTCAATTTCTTCTTCTCCAGCACAAATCACCTTACCAGCACAGGGCCCTGCAGATTAATTCCTCTTTTAACTTGCACTGATTTATGTCAAATCACCACATTACTAGAATATAGTACAAAAAACTGTCTGTAAATGTATAGTTGCTAATTCCTAAAGTTAACTCTAGCTAAGCATCAAGTGTCATCTGGCATTCATGACAGGTGAAACTACCATATGGTGAGGGCCCTTCTAGATAAATCCCTGTGCTCCAGCTTCTGTACTGGCTTGTAAAAAACCAGCTTCCTGTCCTGAGGACAGGCTGCACACCCCTACATGAAAAGAAATGCGGACCATAGTGTGTAGTTTGATTTCACAACTGAGAAACAAGTAGACAGCATTTTAACCAATTATTTTTTTCATCTCTAAGGACTTTTTAAAATGTTTTTTTGTTCTGCAGAGGGTTAACATGGATCTTGTGTAGAAAGAAGCAGGTGGAGTACGAGTGTGTGTACACAAGCATATGTGCCTGGTGCTCAGGGGTTGGGGGTTTGACGGCAATGGGGTCTGTTTATATGGGGACAAGGAAAATATGTTTTCTTTGCTCCCTTCAGGAGCAAATGAGCAGTGAGTGGGTGGGAGACGTGGGGAGTGCGTCTGTCTCTAATCATCTGTGTGCTTGGGTGGCTGAGGGAGTGTGCTGAGAGGGATCCTGCTGCTTCTGTGGCCGGGCATGTGTGTGTTGTGCTGCACTTCCCAGACAAAGTGCTTCTGGTGCATCTCCATCCAGGGCTTGTCCATTTTTTCCTGGGGTGGGGCTGGGCAAGGTGTATCATCCAGGCACTGCAACAATACAGACTCAAAAGTGGAAGAATGCAGGAAGCCAACAACCTGATGTAATTTTTCTTGGTTTGTTACAAAACTTATCTTACTATTGGGCCTTAACAGATGCTACTGATCCCCTACTCCATGCTCCAAAATACACAACACTCACTCCTAAACAAATGTATTATTTTAAAAAGAAGTATGGACTTCAGCAGCACTGGTAATGTACCGATACCTACCTATAAAGCTTTGTAATCCATAGGGGCAGGTGAGGTGAGGGACTGGAAAGTGCTCCAGAGGTTTATCACTTGCAGAAATCTGAATACTTGAGACAGAAACAGACCACATGAAAAGAAGAACATAAGCAAAGCAAAGGAGCAACATGCTGGAATAAGTAAGGATAGGTAGAAAAAAATGCAGTGCAGGGAAACTCCCAAATGCCTGAATGTGCAGAAAAAGGAAGATGAATGTTATTCAGATGAATACAAACTCTTCAGCTAGAGTGATTCACATTGAAAGAAAAAGATCAAAGAAATTCAGTGAAATTAGTCAGCTGAATTTTAATATGCTACCAAGTAAAGACTAAGCAAAGTCTTAGAAATGACGGTAGAAACACTTTCTAGAGATCAAAGTTTATCTACAGATAAAAGACAGACCAACAAACTATCATTTTGTAATTTCCATCCCACCCCCGACAACATTTTTCATTCATTATTTACGAAGAGACCAGAATGTCTTTTTTGGGGTAGAACATCTTTGACAGTGCTCCATACATTTCAGAAAGCATTTCAGTTGTAGTGGTCCCTGGCAAGTTTGCTATCAATTTCAACAGCATCTGAATTGGGTACATGGTAAATTTAACAATGAAAGTAAACCAGACACTTTTAGTTCCTTATGGTGTGTCCCAAATAGCTTATAAAACACAAATGCTTCTTCAGTCATTAGGGATGAACAGGTCCCCTGGCATCCTAAATAGAATGCAGAGTGTGGATCAACCCGGGTAATAAATTGAATTAATGTGGCAGAGACATAGGCTGATGTCAAACTGATGTTATGGTACTGACTTATATTGAACTTCTCCTTGGAGACAGCAACACAGAGAAATGGTTAGTGCTTCATCTGTAGCACAGCTCCCAAGCAGTCTGTTGCCATGCTACAGTATCTAGGTGGCATCTAACTGGGCCACATAAAGGAAAATCCTGGTTCTCTCAGGGTCCTTCCTTGGTTGGGGTGCTAGCAGGAGGCTCATGTACATCAGCTGAGTGGGCTGTCTTCCTCCAGATGCTGTTTGGACCAGAGGAAGGTGAGGACATGCCACATAGTATTCATCATGACACACTCCTGTAATGACTGCTTCACACTCTCTGCATTTGCACTTTGGGAGAGTTCATGGAGCTGAGCCATGTGCTAGATGCCTTTCACATCCCTCAGTGCCTGAACTCCCATCTTCTGTAGAAGAGCTGAACCAATTTAGCATATAAATGTGCCTTTGGGGAAACAAAATGGAGGGTGGGATTTGCCAGATGAAAGTTCACAACGGCAAATCTAAAGACTGCTGGGGAAATCTTCTGAAAGGGAACATGAAAGGTAGTAAAGAGCAGAAAATGGAGAAAAACTTTTCATGGAAACAAACCAGAGAGGTAAAAAAAAGAAGATAGGAAAAGAAAGAAAAGGCAGGATGACTGAAGGTTAAGAAAATATTCCGATGAGTTAAATAAAAGGAATGGAAATGATCAATGACTCACGTTCATCTGTGACTCTTCCTTGTTCTCTGTAATTCTCTAAATCAGTCACAATGTTTCAGAAGTTCCAGTGCTAGAAAGATGCAAGGCCAGACTCATGGACTCATGCCTCCTGGCACAATGAGAACCAGTCCCATGCAGTGAACTTTCAAATCTGGAAAGTCCAAAACCTGCACTGTTTGGTTTTGACCCGATCAAACACGTATTTTTATGGTTCTAGCAGTTACTCTTCACGCTGAAGCAATTCTGTGATTCTGTGATTGAATAATGTAATTATACAAAATGCTGCAGATATTGAGCAACAATTGAGTTGGGCTGCACTTCAGATGCCCACATATTTTCCAGCCCTCAGTGTTTTAGGGGTAGCCCACTGATTAGATGCAAGGCACTGCAAATCTAGTACTTAACTAAAAACAGTGGTGCCTTTCTGTGGGTTTCACGAACTCTGATTGGAAACACACTTTGCCATCAGACCCTTTCCGGCATTTTGTGGATCAGCTTGGGCTCAGGCTGTGGAATAGCAATGCCAAGCCTCCTCTGCAGTTTCTCCTAAATTAACTGTGTAGCACATACTGCCTGACATGAAGAAAAGAAATACCACAGAAATGTAAAGTCATGAAAGAAAAATCCAGCTTGGCTTGCCTCCTTATGCTACAAAACATAATTCCATCCCTGCTCCGGAATGGTCAGTATTTGCAGTTGGAGAGGGATGTGCTTTCTGGGAGTTGTGAGAAGAGCATCGAGCCTGGCATGGCAAAAGCACTAACAGAGCTGCTGCCTTTGCCCTGCTTGAGGAGGAGCCCAAATCCAGTCACTTTAGGTTCTTTTTCTGGAGCTAGAAACCACTGACCCCATAAAACACCATCAACTATGTGTGACAGCTGCTGCTGCCTCTTCTCACCTTCTCTGTAACACAACACCCTGGAGTGACAAGCAGATTAGACAGAAGATCCAGAAAGGAACTCCTTCCGAGCATTCAGAGAAGTCTGACACTTCACCATTATCATCTCAATAAAATGTTGCAGAAAAAAGAACAAAGAAACCCCCCAGAGCCCCTGTGGCTACTGGAGAAGCTGCTGCCCTGGGCAGGGTGTCCTCGTGCCTCAGAGGGTGCTCCCCTCTGCAGCTGCGAGAAGACCCCGGAGGTTTCGCAGACCTCTTTTACACAACTTTTACAAATTCCAGTGATTGAGGGGTGGCACCAGAGTCCCACTGGCAGGGACAGCTCCAGGGTGAGGCCAAGGAGGCCTCCTGATCGTGGCACTGTTATCTTGGATCCAGGCCCATCAACCACACAAATGTTTTCTGTGGTGCTCATAGGCAAAGTCTGAGGTAAATCTTCAGGTGTCACCTCAGACCAAAGGCTTAATCTACTTTCAGCAACCTGTTCTGACTCAGAGAGCTTGGACAGCAGCAGTGTAGCCCATCTGTCTGGCCACGTGCAGGCAAAGACAAGCTGTTAAGACGGAAGATCTGACCCCTCCCCACAGGGCTGGGTGAGAAGAAGGGGTGGCCCAGTGACAGGCTGGTTACAAGCACACAGCTTCCAATAAATTAAAAAGTTATCTAACCTACAGGGAATATGTTGCAGCTATGGCAGAATTAAAAACCTCTTTATATTACCTGGCAGCTTTTAAAAATGGTTTGAAAGTAATAAATACCAGTGAAGGTCACAGTAAAGAGGGGATGATCCTACATTTCAATTGGGAAAGAGCACTTGGGAAAGTCCTGGAGTAGAAAGTCATCCTGTTCTTACCAATCTGCAGTAATCAAGTACAGTGCACATCCAGCCAAGAAGACTACCGAAAAGACCTTCACCCTACAGTGGTCTCAGGACAGATGACATGGATTGATTTAAGTAATATGCTATTACAAGCTCTTCTAAATGATTGCACGCTATTATGTGGCTTCAGAGTTAAGCACATTTAAAATGCATATTGTTTAATTGACACAGCATTAGAGGTCCTTTATGGACATTGCTGTTGCTCATACTGTGACAGTCTGAATACAGAGTTGTCATTATGTTAGTGCCTATACAGACACACATACAAGAAAAGGAGGGGAGAGGATACCATCCATGGCATAGAAGTGGCATCTCAGCCTTAATGATACCTGTCAATTTGTGCTGCTGCAATGCATGTCACCTTAATCCATAGCTGAGTGGCCACGGGGACACATATTTATAGCATGATGTTAATAACAATTCTTACCAGTTCCAGAAATGCTCTGTTTCTACTCCAGTGCATACATCAAGGCAATGGCTGCAGTCTGCTACTATGCTTCCCACCCATTTTTCTCTCATCTTTCTAGCTTGGTTCCCGTATCAACTGTGAAAATAGAGGACATCAGAGGACATACTACTACTACAACTATATTATGACACACTGAAGAGAGGAAGACATAGCTATATTTAAATCAATGTTCCATAGAGAGTGTTCTGTGTCGGCAAATAAGTCCTTATACATTTACCTGTCATAAGATTGCCATATATTAACATTGTAATGGAGACACATTTCAGTGATTTTTTTCTTCCTTTGCTGTTTACATGTTCCTAATTCCTTTTCAGCTTGACTCCTCTTAACCTGCCAATTGTAATTTGCAAGCTTAAAATACAAACTCTGTTTGTGAAGATAAGATTCTGTAAATATTGTATCTCCCCTGGAAGAGGGGGAGATTATTTTATGTCCTCTTTAGCAAATTATTTAGATAATATCAAGTCTGCTTCAAGTTAGAATTTTTGAGATGTAAATACGTTTTAATATGCCATCCTTATAGCAAGTATATTATAAACATTTGTGCTATTTTAGATATTTTAGAATACTTCCAGTAAGAGATATACTGCAGCTGGAAAAACAGTATTATATTATAGAAAGGGAAAAGTTAAAAAACATTAAATATCCTAAAAATAGGCATCCAGGCTACGTCTGTCCTCAAAGGCCCATGCTCTGAGGGTGATATCATCCTGTCCCTGTGCTGCCCAGCTCAGAGGACCAGCTGAAACCTACCCTACTCATTCAGTGGGATTTCCTCCTGTGGAAATCAAACAGGGCATAGCATGGATAAAAGGAATGGTGTCCACTCCTCACACTCATATCTCAGCCTGGCTTTCTGCCAGGACGTGGTGAAGACATGCACCCAGGCAGAGCAGAGGGGATGGTGGGAGGTGTCAGTCCTTGAATGTTAAACTTGCAGCTTCCTTGCTGGGCAACTCGATGGTCTGCACTGAGAATACCAAGCACAGAAATGCTGAGTGTACTTCAGCTGTCTGTCAGAGAGGAGGAGGAGGAATAAAGTGATTTCCTATCCTGAAGGACAGGAAAAAAGAGTGGAAGTGTTGCTCCAGTAATGACAAGGTGTGGGAGGAGGATGAGGAAGGTTTAGAGGTAAGGGAGCAAAAAACCCTCCAATTAAGAGGTTCTAGAAGACATCATTAAATCCAGAAAAGAAGGAGAAGAAAGGGCAGGGGTTATAGTTTCAGACTCACCAGTTTGTCACTGAGCTCCAAAGGAGCTGGGAGAGAAGAGCAGCTGCTTCTCATGTGGGCAAGTGCCCACCACATCAAGACATGGAGGATCCTGGCTTCTCTGACCTGGGACAACAGAAGCAGGAGAAAGCATCTCCAACAAGAGCATTATCCTGCCATGATGAGGAACAGCAGTTCTGCTGAATTCCTGGCCCAGCTGGAGCAAGAAAGCCAGGGCTGACTAGCTTTCACAGTGCTGCAATATCACCAGTGAGATGCTTGGCAGTGTCTTGCTTCACTGAGAGCCAAAGGTTTTTGAATCACAGATCCCACTGAATTCCAAGCATGACATTGAGCACCAGCATCTCACAGTTACTGCTGGGCCCTAATTCAGGAGGAACTTCCATCCAGGAAGCTCTTGCTTCTGCCGGAAAGATACCACTGGGATCCAAGTTGCCTTACAAATGTGAGAATATGCTGGATGAGCTGGCTTTTGGGACTGTCTGTATTACTGCCATGGAGGAGACCACTGCATTAACTAGTGCATTTGCCAGTGGCCATGGCCTGACCCTTCTCTAGACCTGTCTGCAAAGTGCTGCTGGTGCAAAGAGGGCAGAAATGCAGAGCTGGGGGGTCAGGAGGCAGGGGCACTGCAGAGCTGGCAGTGAGATGAGCACAGGGTGCAGTGCAGTCATGCCTGATGGTGTGCAGAGGGGAGTCCTTTCCTCGGATGGGAGATGTTCATATTCTTAAAGCTGAGGTAAGGATATGGGTAAGAACTGCCTAAGGATTGTGCTAAAAGACTAGTGTCCAACTCTTGTTTGAGAATGAAGAGGAAAGTTGAAAAAGCTGCTATTTCTGGAGAAAAGACATAACAGTAAGTAGTTTGATCAGAAAACAATGGGGTATTAAAGGGGTATTGATTTCAGAGGCTATTAGATTATTTCTGTTCTGTGCAAAAGGGGAAGTTTTGTGCTCTGGTGTGGCAGTCTGCAGTGCCTGCAGAAGTCTCTGTGAGCAATTTTTCATCCAAGCAAAAAATACATCCTTCTAAATATGGCTGCCTAGCACTGCCTTGAGTACCCATCTTTAAGAAACTTTTGTTGGAAACTCACTGTATATTTGCACTGAGTAGTGGTTGTAAAATAATAAAAGTAATTAGTGCACGTTATGAACTAATTATCTGAAAAAAAGACCTTTAATGCAGATTGAATTTTTATGGTTATGTTGTATAAACCTTGGAAACAGAAGCTTATACACTGCAAATGCTGAGTAGCTCTGAACTACAGTGCTATGACCAGCTAATTGAATCCATATTCCCCTGCATTCAGGGAATCAATAACTATTAGAAGCAAAGGGCAGTGCCTTAAAAGACCAGTGAGTGCTTCATGCAACGGGGAGTTCTTGTGATGAAAATGTAGCTGTGAAATTGTAGGAATATGTGCCAGGCATCTGCAAGAGGATCATGTCCAAAACAGCACACTAAGGACATGCACAGCCAAGCCCTAAGCAAACACCATCATTTATAATTTTTTTCCCTCATTTAGGATGATAAACAGTCTGACGTGCCAGCCTCAAAAATTGCTGGGTTCAGAGATCTTAAGCTGAGCCAAGCAATACTGCTGGACACTAGTAATCTTAACCAGGGTGTGAACATGCCGGGGAGCAAGTGGGAGAGGGGAACTTATTTATAGCATCTGCAGGCTGTGAAGCACTGGTGTAGCAAGACTGACTACTGACTTGTTACTTACTCATGCATGAAAACGACACCTTATGGTACACAGGCTGCTGCTAAGGAATAACCCCAGGGGCAACCCACTGGTGGAGAAACAGCCCAAGAACCTTCTCATGGGAGCAATATCCTGCACGATGTGGTGGCTGCTCCCACTCCTGAACTGAGACCCAGGGGCCCTGCATCTATCCAGGCTGCCTGTGGGGAGATGCACCAAGGTGCACCGTCAGGGAAGATGGTGTCAGCACTCTGTTAAAAACAGTGACTTGCTTTTCTGAGAGGAAGCTCTGTCAATTCCTAACAAAAAGCCTGCTGCAGATGTTTTCACATTGCTTTATGGTTTTTTTCATAGCTAAATGCTGTCCCATATTGCTTCTGGTAGTGGGGTCAGATCAGGACACTGTGAGATCCTCTGTGTGTGTGAGTGTGTGAATTTTTCATGCTGACAGAGGAAGGAAGAAGGGAGGGAGAGAGGGTGAAGTAGGAAAGAAAAACTGTAACCATCAATTAAATACCATGCATGCTTCAGGAATCCCAGGGAAAAGAATTTGTGCCTCCTGCTCATTTTACTGTTTGCAGCTACCTTGTGCAAAATGCTGTCTTGCTCACGTTTACATAGTGGGTCCGGTGAAGTAATTTACCACACACTAACTGCAAGCTTATGAGAGTTTCCATTACAGCTACTTTCATTCACATATACCAGTGTTCTCAAAAGATTTATTAGATGTCAGTCTGGGAGAGGAAGGAGCTTTAAAAGCTTTTACAGGTCAGACTCCCTTCAGGATTACCTGGTGTGTGCCACTGGGCCATTTTTGAGGGTTTAGTGCTTTGTCGGTGACTGCTCTCCTTGCTTGTGACAGTTCATCTGAGCTGCTGTACTGAATTGTTTTCTGCCTCTGGGTTGCTTGTAATCGCTTTGCTTTGATTGTTCATTATTTGTTTGATGTCTGTGGCAAGCAAACACACTTTGTCTTTTTTTTCTTTTTTCCTTTTTTTTTTCTTAGTTCGCTCTGCCAGGTGGCTGAGTTGTGTAAAAAACTAAAAATACAAACGCAGCATGTTTCCAGTATTTTTCAAAAACATTCACAAATTTTTACAAAACTTACTCCAATCATCTCCTCTGCTTGTCAGGACAAAATAATCCAGACAAACAAACCCACTTTTCATAAAATAAGTTATACCTCTAGGATTAGCAGACACACCTACTAGCATGCAGTAGTCAGAAGACTATGTGAAAATAAAACCCCAAAGGAATCCTTGAATATCCAGACTGGAGGAATTCATTTGGACAGCCAGCACAGGGACAAAGTAAACATACCCCCAGCAGCAGACTTTGGGAGCATCCAACCAGCCATGGGTTTTTTCTGCCCGTGGCACAGCCATGCAAAATTCAGGCTGCTGGCTGAGGGAGCACAATGGGCTGGGGGGACCAGCAGTTCTGGGGCAGGCAAAGGGCAGCAGTGCTGGCCCTATATCTCCCCTGGCAGTACGAGACTGGCCCTACAGGGCTTCCTCTTGCTTCCTGGGCTCAGCTCCATCCGATCTCGTCTCCCTCTGGCCTCATGCCCCATCCAGCAGCTCTGGCTTTCTTCTCCAGGAATCCCTGCAGCTAAAAGACAACATAATTTTATCTTTGAGAGTCATCCTGTCTCCATCACAGGTTTTTCCTAGGGCCAGATCCTTTGGATTTTGTAACCTCTGTAGCCCTTGCAGGGCAGAGTGGGAAGATGACAAGGTTTATCTTCTTACTCCAGGGTAATCAGAAGTCAAACGAGAGACAGAAGAAGCAACCCTGCACTGGACTTGGTTTTCTCCACCGTGTTTCTTAACATAAAAGAGAGCTAGAGGGGGAGGAGCAATAAGGGCCTAAGGGGGAGGAGGGAGATAGAGGAAAGGAGAAGGTTTGGCTTGTTGTCTTGCCAAAACGTGCGGTACAGATGGGAAGGCGCAGATGGAGTATTTCTACTGATAGTTTAAGAAATCAAACACGAAGGGAGTTGCAGCAATTTCCTTGTATCAGTGTATTGGAACATTCTGTAGCAGCAGTTCTTAAAGAAACAGCCTGTCACTTCAGCAATGCTTTGAGAGCCTGCACATGAATACAAACAGTCACCCTAAAAATCTGCTGCAGCAACTCTTGCCTGGCACAATGAATTGAGATATTTTCTTTCAGCTCCCATTATGTTTGCTGGCCCATCTGTGAGCACATAGGAACTAAACTGTGCTCCTTAACTTAGCAAGCTAAACTTGCCCATGGCACAGTTGCAAAGCAGCAGATGTAAGGGAGCAGATCTATCTTCTTTGTGCTCAGGTGCAGCAGAAAACCAGCATAAATGTTGCATGCAATAGTGAGGTTGCCGTGCAAGCAAGGAGGAAAGAAAGGGATCCAGGGAAATGCCATAAAGAATTCTGCAGATACTATACATCAAGTCCCCTTATTAGAAGCACTGAAATGACTGAAGAGTCCCAGCAGCACAGTCTCTGCAAAGGCCTGCCAAGAGTTTCCAGTCTAGCCTTTACGAGTCGGCAGGAGGCCTTGATACCCTCTCCTCTGCGAAGAGATCTGTGACTGGATACTCCTTTGTCTCTGTGGGAAAGCAGATGCTTCCAGTTCCAGTCTCCTGGTCTCTGAGGGGTCACAGCCCTGTATGACTTCTGCAGCTGATAGCAGGGCAGGGAAAGCTGGAACCAGAGTGTTCTGACTCTGCCACATGGCACCATTTCTCCATGCCCCCGAGGACACCCAAATGGATGCTTTGGAGGAGGCTAATCTGGGTAGGAGCCCCCTCTCAGAGCAACTAAGCAGAGAGATGCAGAAATCCCTTCGCTGTTTCCCTCCACATTCCTCAAGAGAAAGATCTTGGGGAAATTTATTTCATTATCTTCTCCTGTTCTGTTTATCTTCTTTTACTGTGGGAGACCTGACTGAAGACGATTAAGATATATGTTGGGTTCAGATCATAAAAAAGGTATTCCTTATCCATATGTCTGTCTGTATTCTTCTGAGGGCAGCTGTCACTACCACATCTAAGAAGAAAAAAAGCTTTTGAAAATAACTTTTTTTTTTTCAGGTTTTTTGAATCCCAACACAGGCATTTTCTTGCCTCTCACATTCTGATTTTTATCCTGCTGCAGTAAGCAAATGGGAGTTGGAGAAATCATTAATGCCTAATTTAGGCTGGCAATTAGGCAAAATCTAATGGGCTGCTCTCAGGTTTAGAAGCTAGAACTGCTGGTTGCAACCTCTAATTCTGACATTAGCTTTTTTTTTTTTTTTTTTTTTTTTTTTCTCTGTGGCCAGGATGAGTTCCCTTTCCTTGTGTCAAAAATTACTTTTCTTTATGAAACTACATGCTATTGGGGTTCATTACTTAGGATTCATAAGACAATCTGGAAAGGAAAGGTAGGAAATTTTGCTTTTACATTTTAATGTGTATCTGAATAGCCTTCAAACCCGTACTCTGGTCACTTCAAAACTCTGTCTTGGGTGAGAGAATTCCTGATCTTTGCAGACTCACACATTAAATTCAGTAATAGCATTGGTCCAAAAGACACAGTGCTCAATGGAGCTGATTAACCTGCCAGCGTTACACAGCAACTGGTTTGACCAGCTAGAGGGATTGCTGAGGTAGAAAAGGTGGCAGTGGTCACCATATCTGTCAGACATCATTTGCCATTGATTCTGTGAGTCTTTGGAATTCAACACGGTCATGGTTTATAGCATGTTTTGATGTGTAATGTCAGT
Organism: Lophotriccus pileatus; assembly: GCA_035583135.1. Lineage (NCBI taxonomy): Eukaryota > Metazoa > Chordata > Aves > Passeriformes > Tyrannidae > Lophotriccus > Lophotriccus pileatus. Next base: position 109,514,837 of record JAWWES010000001.1, read on the forward strand.
GGACTCTTTTCTTTTCCTCCCTGCATCATCATCAGCTTCAAGAGCAAGGTTAAGGCAGAAGTATCTTCCATTAAAAAAGATCCTTGAAAAATCCTTTTAAAAGATCCTTTTAAAGAGTTTAGGGTGCTCTTAAAGAGCAAGAACAAAACAAATCTCTCTCAAGTAAATGAAAGCCTCATAACACAAGTTTTTACTTTAAAGCTGCAGCTGAAGCTCCAGTCCCTGGATTGAATCTCTCTCCATGATAAGTTCATCTTCAATGAAATAAGATAGGAGGAGTGATCTTTGCTTTCCTCTCCATCTAGGCTCTGAAGAGCTCTATTCTCTGCTTTGAGATGGAGAGAAGATAAAAACTTCAGAGTTACCATTTTCATTTAATGTCCATGGCACCAGCCCCAGGGCTCTGTGGGCTCATCCTCAGAAATCAGTTCTGGGGAGCGCTGAATGATAGTGATGCCAATACAGACAACACATGTCACTCTGCAGTGCCACTTTAGCCCTGAGTTTGGTCCCTGAGTCACTCCCACAGCTTAGCTGGATTTGGTCCTCAGTGATTTTGTAGTCAGGAAGAGATACAGCCTGAGCTAAAAAAGGACTAGGCTGAGCAGAAGCACCAGACATCAGACAGGAAGGTAAATGTTCACTTGTCCTGTTTGGTGATCCAGAGGGAAGATGAAGAAGCTGTGTCACATACAAAGACAGCAGATGACAAATCATGTGGCTTTGCTAAAGTCTGTTCTTACAGAGGGGGATATGAGCATTCCAGACTGCCTGGCAATGACTGTTAAACATCTGACTCAAGCCTATCATGTCTTTTTGGGACACTGAAGAGAAATCAGACATTTTGAAATTAATGTCCCTTTTCCAAATTATAGTTTGCTGCCTGGATCAATAATGTTTGCTGCCCACAGAGACAACGAGTGCTAAGGAGCAGCTGAGCCATCTGGGCTGATTCTCTGCAGCATGGACTTGGGGAAACAGGGCCAGTGCAGAAGTTCAGAGGATTTAATGCCAGAGGAGTCACTAAGGATGATGGCAGATGACTAACATAACAACAACCAGCAGGTCTTCCAAGAGATTCCTTCACTGAGACTGTGAGTTAAACCCGTTCATCTAAAATTCAACAAAAACTGGAAATGATGACAAAGTAATTAATTGTGAGTGTGATGCTGGTAAGAGATCCTGCCCAAGGTAATGTTCACATCTTAGTTCAAAGCTATGGTGGTATAGAATCATTTAGGTTGGAAAAGACCTGATAGGTCATCAAGTCCAACCATAATGAAAACACACATCATCTAAGGACTCGAAAGCCTCTGTGAGCTCTGATGTTCCACAGTGGGAAATGTGGAGATTTTCATATGCAGCTGGATACTTGCAGGTTTAAAAACATTTCTACAGTGGGTCATCGTTAGCAAGTCCTACAGTCAACAGGTAACCTTTCTGGCAAGATTTCATTTCTGATGCCCCTTCTGAGCAAGAGAGCACAAAGAAATGAAAACTGACAGAATATGGAAATATTCCAGCCTTGTTTTCATTTGCTGGTATTCTGGTTTGGGTTTCTTTCAGTGCCACTGGGGAGTTATTTTATATGTAATGCCATAGAAGAGAATTACTTGTTTTGGCTAATTATGTAGTCCTGTGATCACTGGCCTGTTCAACATTTTAAATTCTCTTTTTCAAAGTCTTCCTTCTACAGTGGCTTAATGCAGCTAAGCAGATATGTGACAGATATTTATAAGAAGCATGAAAGTGAATAAAATAGGAGAAGTCAGATAAATTAGGAGTCTAGGGATGTTTGCATCAGCTCTTCAAGAGGGTTCTGCTATGTGAGTAGTTTACTGCCTGGCAGTTTATTTCTAGTTTGTTTCCCCCACACTATTCATTGTTAACCATGATTAGCCTTTACTGTGACTAACTTTATAAGCATACAGTGAGGATTTACTTTAAAGAGCACATCTTCCACGTATATTGAATACATAACTCTTATACTACTGGTAAGAGAAGGATTTCAGACAATACATGAATATTCAAGCCCTCTTTAAAACAGAATGTCTCTGTGTACCAGGATTGTATTTCCACTCTTTCAAGGACAGGACGACAAATTCAAAAGCGTTTGTATCATTGTCTTTCTAAAATAATCGGATGTTGAGATCAGTGGTTTCAGGAGCAGACTATTAATTGTATTGCTTTAGGCTCTTCTAGGAGACAAGGATGGCGAGATAAGAACCTAAATAGAAGAGAATCTGTTTTCCGGGACAATCATACCGAATCCAATTTATAAGCTGTTAAACATATGAAGGGCAAGCTGGAAAAAATCTTGGGAAAATTCAATGGCCCAGGCCCCAAAGCTATTGGCTTTTGTCCTTTGTTCAAGCTTTGAAGGGAAGGTATTTTCATGGTTGACACTCACAGATTGTTTTCTTACCGCCCAACAAAGCAAACACAGTGTTATGATGGAGATAAACACATCTTACAGATTTTATAAACATTACAGATGTCACTTTTGCACCTAAGAATGGCACCCTATGAACCATCATGGGCCAAAGTGCCCTGGCAGTTGAAGTTATCTGACCCTTGGTTTCTAATAGCTAGTCCAAGCTATTTATATAGCACAATACAATTTTGCCCTACATCCTTGATATAAATGTCAAGTGCCCTACAGGACTGTGTACTGTTCCTGGAGAAATGATCCATTAAAACCATTCATATGAGAGGAAGTATTCACAACACTCCAGAAAGAAATTATATTCTCGTGGAATAATAGAGGAAATTGGCTGGCTTGCATAGACCATATTGACATGCAGCAAAACTCAGCTCTTCACTGACCACCTCCCCATGCCAGAGCTAAGGGCATCTTGTCTGCAAGGGGGGGACACACAGGCCTCCTTAAACTCTCTGCCTCAGACCCTTCATCACAAATTAGCAAGGCTGCACAGCTGGACAAAAAGAAAATGTGTAAAGTGCATCAATAATGAGGAATGGAGGCCAAAAGAGAGGTGCATGAATTAAAAAAATACAAAGGTTAGCAAATGCAAAAGTCAAGCGAGAAGAAGCTGAATTCACAGCACTCGGTACGTTTCAGAGGATTAGAAGCGCCAGTGTCCAAACCGCAGAGATGAGTTTCCAGCTTACCACAGTCGAAGTGTTCCATAGCTTGCATGCATATTGAATAATGAAAGGATTTGTCTGAGAGGAGAAGTTTTAAGGAAAGGAAGGCTACATAAGTTGCTCAACTTAAAAGAATAAAGAAAATAGGGAAATAGTTGGTTTCTTATGATGAAAATATCTCATCAACCTGCACTTTCAGTTCTACCAGGATGCAGTTCCAGGTGCAGAAGACTCCCTCTTTGTTCCCAGTCTGGCCTAGAGGATGCTACCATCCACTGCTGCAACTTCTGTGAATTCAACAGGAGTTTTACCACTGGCTGTAATGAGAATTTGATGGTGCTTTCTGTCGGTGTGCTTTTAAAAGCTTTTAATTACTGCATCAGGAGGGGGGCCGCCAAACAAGCTATGGTAGTTTCTTATAATGGGTTTAAAGGCAGTTGCAAACCAAAGGCCTTATGAATTTCTTATAGGCAAGACACACCCAGTGGCTGCTGCTTCTTTCACATCCTGCTTAGTCTGTTTAGAGGCTGACTGAGGTCATGCAGAGACACTTTCAGCTGCTTTGCACGCTCTGTGCAAAGGGACTATGCTCAAAGGAAACCAACAGCGATTCTTGCCTCAGGAAGAATGGAAATGGTCTCTCCTTTTAAGTTCACCCAGTATTCAACAACTTAAAAACACAGCACTCTCACTCATCCTTGGAAGACGTGATTTCTGAGGCTCTTTTCCCTGTTGTTTTCTGACTTAAAAAGGATTCTAACTGACGGCCCTCAGCCAGGGTAATGAAAATAACTGATCTGGTTAGAAGGGGTGCTAAGCAAGCTTCTAGATTTAGAAAACTTTGTTTTATAAACCTATTCAGTAGCAAGCAATTAGCATGGCCCAGATTCAAAGAAAGGGACACTACTGTCTACCTGGACATAACCTCCAAGTGCTCACATTGACCTTTTTCTGTTTTCCTGCCCTGGTGCCCTCTGTATGCTCAATTGTGGCTATCTCTCTGCATTATTTTCATTTAAAACTAAAATAGGATGGAAACCAGGTTTATTTAGACTCCTACTCTGTGCTCAAACTTCTAGCAAAGCTGAAAAGGCCTAAGACGACCTACAGGCTGTAGAGTAGATGTGCTTTGTGTCATGCCCTACAGTCTTAGTCCATCAGTTATCCAGATCTTGGATTTGTCCAAAGTAGATATTGGTTCTCTTTTTGGGTTGTGTAGTTCCTGTATCCTTTAGAGTACAGCGACTTGGGAGAGGAATGAGGGCTGGTTGACCCTACTGAATCAGGGAGCAGTGACTCCCAGAGCAGGCAATCCAGGGGGCAGATGCTTGTGGAATTCACATCTCCTCGGCATAATGATCTGTCAGAAGTTGCCCTCAGATATTTTTCCTCTGCAAGCAAATGTGACCCACAATCTTCAAATCCTCAAGATGCATGTTCATGAGGGTACTAGAAGACCAAAGGGCAGTTTCTAAGATCCATTTTACTGTCTAAACTAACCAGGCTTTCTCATCCCCTCCGAAGATTAAATCACTGCACTTCAGTGAAAAATACAGATACCTTTTATTTTTTTAAACTTACAACCACTTTTTGTCTTGCATTAAAACCTCTTTTATTTTCAGAAACTTTCCACTTGAATTACAAAGCAGATCATAGACCAGTAGAAAACCATTCCCAAAAGAAAAAGGCAACATAATGGAACAGAAATTAAAATACACATTCAAGCAAAAAGCAGCAGGAGTGGTCTGGAACGGAGCACATCACTTTAGGAAATATAAAGTAAACAATTGAGTCCTAACACCCACGCTTCAAAAATTGCAGTGCATCCTAATATCTTCCAGATGTGGACTTGATTAGGAGTAAAGTTAGATGGATTACAACCTGCACATAAAAAGCATTTCTTTGCCAGCAACTGAAGAGAGTAAAGATTTGCTGAAGTGCAGAGAAAGGAAGGAGATGAACCTTCCCCCACCAAGGACTCCGCTAATGAATACAAGTATGTTACTGGCAGTCGAGGAAAGGGAGTAATTCCCACTGTGAATAGTTTATTTCTCACTGAGTTTGGTAGAACTTCTCATAGGAAGGATGCAGCAGAGAAGGTGGCTGAGTACAATCTCCTATTTCTGTGTGGAACTGCTTGTTACAAGCAAGTGCACCCTGGAAGCACTGAGCAATAAATTCCTGCATACCAGCACATAGCCAGCTGTTCATCGAGCTCTGGCTTGTGTGCATCTAGCATCCCTAATCAAACCTTGAACTTTCCCATCATGGCTGAATAACCTGAGTTTGTGCAGCTTCCTTGAGTGGAAACCTGCATGCCACCTTGGGCAGGAACAGGCAGAGCTGTCACAGAGCACACAAACATCTTTTTTCAATGCTGCTTCGTCCTGAAGACACAGAAGTAACTCTTGTCTTTCCAAAAAAAGGATTCCCAGAAGATGTGTTTGCCTTTCCATTGGAAAGCCTTTACCCTCCCTAGCAAGATGAACCCTTTTGGAGTCAATGAAAGTGGCTTCCTTACAAGACTATCGGGTGTCTCCCTGTCTGTGCAGGTGATTCGGTCTCATGTAATCTGAGCACTCTCAAAAGTTAAAACATTGTTGCTGTTCTGTAAGATCATATCTGAGCACTGCCTGGCTTCCCATGCTTCTTAAGCTCCTGAAGATTTGCTCCACTTTACGCTGGGCTCGCTGTGAAACCAGGATTCACTTCTTTGTGAGGAGAGGCTAGACATCAAGGTGGCACATCCTCAGTTCTCTCCATAGATGCAGGGAAAATTACCCCTGCTCCTTGTCAAGGAGAAAGTTATAAGGACCTTTGCTTTCCTTAGGGTAGAGGATGCGAGGAATCAGACATCATTCTTTCTCCATGCCGAGCATGTGGCATTTTTTTTAAAGGTAAGTTTGAATATAAGTGGGTCAAAAATAATTGGAGATAAACACAGGAAAAAATTGTCACATGTTTCCGCCAAAGCCTCAGTCCTCAGCAGCTCCACTGCATTTGGTGTGGTAGAAGAACCTTTCTGAATAATTGTTGTCAGCTCTGGGAAAGTGCAGCATGCTCTGCACAGCATGCCAAAAATGCCCCTGAGCAAAAAAATGGCTGCATTACTATTAATGCTGGTCATATTCTGAATGAAATGCTCACTTCCTTGGTAAATTCACATTTTAAAGGTGAAACAGCACCTTCCTGAAACAGGATGTGCCTTTCATATAAATTCATTTTATGAAATATATTTGTCACCATGAAAGAGATAATGACATTGCAAGCAAGTAAACAATAAGAGACATCTGGCTTTCTTCTCAGTGCGTTACCAAAGGATCAGTATGCAAATAAACCTTGGAGTTTTTCAGCCATCTTCCAGCATCAGAAGGAATTGGAGACTTTTATATATGGCAGATCATTGACCACTTTATATAGGGCACATCAGCTTCTTGGGAACTGTAACCACTTACATCAGCTGACAATGGCTGCCTGTGAGCAAACAAAATGCTGCTGCCCTCGTGTCTCACTTAAGAATTTAAGGTACAAGTGACTAAACAAGCTGGCACCAGTTGTAGAACATCTGGCATGGAGATTGGTCAAAAGCTGGTGAAGAAAAAATGTACCTTGGCTCTCTGGGCACCTCTTGAGATTTTAATTCTTTAGGTAATAATTCTTCGGATAATTCGAACTAACGTGAGCCAGCTGCACCTGGCATTGCAGAGCAAAAAGCTGAAATGCAGAAAGAACACAATGACTGTGACTCAGAAAAACGTATTTGCAGTGAGATACTCTGCTCCTCTCTAGAGCTGAGGAGAACTTAGCAGCCATTTAACTCCCTGTGTCTCTTTTAGGACCGGTGCTGTAAAGAACAGCAACAGAGAGACAGAGATATCTGCAAACTGTGGAAAGAGGAAAGACAAGAGGGACAGTTAATCTGCAGTTTGCCACAGTTAACTCACATGACTTAAGTTTACTTGGAAAATCAAGTGGACAGGCAGGGAAATTGTTTTTCTGGGTGCCAAAATTCTTAATTGTGTAACCTTTTTGATACCACTCATACAATTGCATTCTCTTGTGATAGTTACATATCATTGCAAGAAAAATCTGTTCATGCTGAAATGGGGTATGAATAACTTAAAAAGGACCAACAAACTTTTAAAAGGCAAAGATGGTTTGGAGTAGCAGAGAGGAAGAAAAAGCAAAGCAGTCTGCCAAATATGGTGAGGAATGGGGGGAAGCAAAGATGTCTTCTACACCTTCCCTGTCAAAATTCTGAGATCAACAAGGAAATAACTGAAAATCATTAGCCTGGAGAAAGATGCAGATAACAAAGTAAGTTCAAGGAGAAGTATACAACTGTCCCAGCAAGAATGTTTTTGCACAACTGCTTGGCAGCAGAATGACTCCATTTATTACAGTTTAATTTATTGGCAGCTGACAATTGTAGCCTGTTCAGAACAAACACAGTGCAGTCTCTGTCCTCACAAGTAGTCAGTTTGGCTTGGGAAAAAAAATTAATTAGGGTCTTTCAGAGTTCCTTTGGTGTGTTTTAAAGCAAAGGTTTTGCAGTGACTCTCTCTTGCATTCACCATTTTTATTGGCTGTTGCACTCAAAAAGGAAGGTGCTTATTAACTAATTTGACCTCCAGGTTTGCCCATTTTTCTTGCAATTTGGTTCTTCTCTTCCTTCCCAGAGGGAAGTCCTCAGGCACAGACCACAGGCTAGGATAGACCTTCTCTGGCCATGTCCTAGACTAAGCCTTGTTGTTTCACAAAGGTTGGGCCACTGCTGGGACATGATGTGGAGAAAAGAGCAGAGAAATCAGTGAAGGCCATGAGCCCCCTGTAAGGACATTCCTCCTTCTCTGCTCATTGTAGTGCAATGCTGCAACCATAAAGTTCACAGCTTTGGTTTTAGTATTGAATGTGGGCCTCTCTGTGCATACAAAATACTACAAAGCATTCTGTGCTCCTCAAACTACAACACAGCACGGAGAGAAAGACTAATTGCCTTTCAAAGCCCTTGTGTATTCATAAAGTTTTAATGGCCAGGGGAAGGACTGTTTTGGACCTTTATCACCTGGAGCTGAAGGATGACCCATAAAACAACCTTTCTGATCATTTAAAGGAAGAGAAAAAAAAGTAGTATGCATCACAGTTTATCTTGCTGCCTATTCCTAAAGCTCCTCTTCACAAAATCTGGTGTCATATGATGTGGGATATCTACTGCAATCCCTGCAGGTGAGAAGGAGCACGTTAATTGCAGCTCCAAAGTCTGTATGATGGGGTGCCATGGCAGAAAGACAGGTATGTCTAGAGGTGGAACTTTTTGCTACTCATTACCAAGTGGCTGAATTTCTCCTGGAGAACCCTACACAGTCATTCAAAAGGCAGTAACTCAGGTTGTAACAAAGAGCCTGAGACACACTAATAAAAGCCCCATTTCTATTTTATAAGACACATAATGGATGTCACATTCAGTGCTTCTTGCGTGAAAAGGCTGCTTATTAAGCATAGTCTATGACTTTATTTCATTTTAAAATTGCCATCTTTTCTAATTATTCTAACTTTTTAGACTTTTCTCCCTTTTAAATAAGGATATTTTTAGCATGAGCCACAAGTTACAAACAGCAGAAGTTGCTATAGAAACAGTAAAAGCACTTTGGAGAATAAAAATGCAGGAAGAAATACTGTTCACTATTTATCTGCTACAGACAATAAGATAGAATCTATACATACAGGAGTGTGTGTCTGTGTATCCATACATATGTATAGATATATATGACTTTCCTTACTGTATCTATGAACTCTTCAGTTCTTGTCTTTGTACCCTTAGATTTAACCAATTTTTGGCACTTCTGCTGTAGCACTTTTTCTCCCCAGCTACATACAACTACCCCATAACCAAGTGCCCTGCATGCATCTCTGAATTCAGTCAGCCAAACCACTGCAAATAAAACCTGTGTGATGCTGCGGCACAACTAGAGGCAGGTGCCTTGGATGGGGTGGTGGGGGACAAAGCTATTCAACAGTCTTATTACTATCCCATTATTTGACCCTCATCACACACCACATTAGATATTGCCAATAGAGAGACTCATCTGGATTTTTCCTCCCAACCTAATCAGCCCCTCTTGTACAGATATTTTGATTTTTCTTTGAAGGCCATTTGCTTGTTGTCTCAGTTGTAAAAATAATCTTCATGCTCTGGCAACTTTAAACTAAACAAAGGTAATTTCCAGCCATGGGATTTGTCTGAAGTCCACATCTTAAATGCTGTGCAGCCTCCAAGTCTTACCCATGTAGAGGCTAATATGGATGAAGTATTATATCATTTTAAGGCACTGGGAAGAAGCAGATTCACAGTCCAGTGAAACAGCATGGATTACTAAACCTGATCAGTGGGGAAGAACACTATATAGATTGCACTTCATGTACTCATTAAATTGTAACAAAAAAATCCCACCTTCAGATGTTTCATAGTTAAGCTGCCTGCAAGGTTGCGCCTGAAACATATTTCTCGCTTCTGCTCTTAAACCTTTTATTTAACTTCATTGTTCTTTGTAATGATTCAGCTTTACAATCATTCTGTGTTAACAACAGGTCACAAAAATAGCTACCAGAGATAATTTAGAAATAGTTGATCCTGCCCTGTGGGAGGAGAGGCTGGAGGCAGGGGAGTGAACTGAGTAGGAGTCAAGGACCCTTCCAGACTTATTTTTTATGTAGTGTGTTATTGCTAGAAGAGTTCAACACCATCTTAAGGAACAAGATTTTTTCTTCTGCTTCAGAATTCATATACAATGCTACCAAAACACTTAGGACCAGGTTTCTGAGTACTTTTGTACCTCAGAGAGGAGACAGTTGCTTATAGTGATTGCCAAGTGGATCTTGGAAATCCTGCTAGGTGTTTTTCTGCATGTTGGTTGCCCAAATAACTTTTTGAAGTTGCTTTTACATGAATTATCATCAAGTGTGAGCTCTTGTTTTCCCAGCTGTCTGCCTAGCTGGTGCCTTGATGTCAGTTTTGCAGGAGAGCTCTGGACTCACAACTCCAACACAAGGGGAGCTACTTCATGGGGTATCTGGAGCTATGTTTATGTCCAGTCACTGAAAAAGTAGAAAAACCCCACATCATAATGGTTAATACTGTAACCCAGGTGTGCTGTGCACCCTGGCAATGCCCTGGCCCTCTGTGAGGACAAGACTTAAACGTATTCTCGTAGGTCGAACTGGTGGGATCTTCTGGGATCAACATGGGGTTGCCTAATCTGGATGAAACCCTGTGGCAGGCTCCAATGTGGGACATGCACATCCCACCATTTAGACATAACAAACAGGGCACCCAAAGGCAGAGTTTTTACTTTCAACCATTTTTGCCTCAGTTCATGGTTTATAAACAGGGGATATACTGTAAGGAAGTTCTTGAAGTACTAAGATGTAATGAGGAGCACATTAGAAATCATCATGAGAAAATTAAGGTTTTTAACTTCCAGACAGCCTAGAAAAGTGTTCATGTTTTACAGCCTAGCAGTACCTACAGACTGGCAAAAGAAGAGTAAAACATTGAAGAGCTGCTGGTTAAATAAGCAACATTGATCTCAGGTACTGAATAAGGCAAGAGTGCTAGAGGAAAAAATAGTAAATGACCCGGCAATTAGAGACTGCATTTTTATACAAAGTCTTGTAGGAATAGATGAAGCACTCATAAGCAACTTGAAGTCTGACATTTCCAACTTTTAGATCTGTACTTTGCTCTGCTGGCCAGAGTATAGGGAAAAGGTTAGCCTAACCTGCCTATTTATACATACTCTTAGGCTTCCAAGAGGTTCAACCCTAATTACAGCTTATGGAAGCAAGTCTGATTTCGGAATTCAGGTCAGCATCAGTAGATGCCGGGATATGTGATTTACATGTGCGTTGTTTGGCACACAGTCTTGAGCAGGGCTATTTTCAATTCTGGTAATATTAAAGCAGTATATTTCTTTTTAATATGCATGTCACTCTCTCTGACTCAAGCTACTCAATTCTTGAATGCACCCTTGTTAAAGAGAACAGATGGTTTCAGTTTCACTAAATGAACTCTCAAGGGTGACTTCAAATCTGGGTGAAACCACTGTCTATTTGGTTGAACTGCAGCACAGGCCTCAGTGTCTTTGTGATGTTGTTCCAAACCTGCCTGGTTCTCTTACCCTTTCTGCCTTTCTTTAATGCTGGGTTGCCTTTGCAACAAGAAGACCAGTAACTTTCCCCAGACCAATCTTTTGTCTCTAATATTCAGTACAATAGGTAGCCAGCTAATTCCAATTCACTATTAATGGTTGGGGCATGAGAGGAAATAACAGTCAGGAAATTAAAGACAAATGTGGTGAGCTCAACATTTCTCAGTAGGATCAAGTACTTGGAGATGCCTGTTCTGTTTACAGCTTGTCCATGTGGTGCTCCCTCCTCTACTGAATTACACCTTTCAATCAGCTGTAGCACTACAAGAAATTGAAGAGGGGTCCTACCTTTGGAGGTCATGTTGCTAATTAAAATGAGACTATTTTGAGGAAAAGATGCCCATGAAAAAGAAAATGAGACAGAAGATGAAGTTTTGATTTTCAAAAGAAACAAATTTTCAAAATTTCTGTAATACCTAAGAGTGAGATCAAAACCAGGCAGACTTTTAACACTACACTGATCTTCAGTGATAAACTTACAGAAACCCTTTTCTTTGGGACATGGGTGTTGGCACCTTCCCTTCCACCTCCCTGCCACTAGGACAGTGACAAGGGAGTCAGCAGCATTATCCTCCTGTTCTGCCTGAAAATGCCTCTGACTTTTTCTCTAATAATATCCCAGTTGGATTGTTATTTCCTATCAAAACTTTATTGATTCGCAGTGGGCCCTTTGCAAATGATAGATTAACTCTGACCTCATTAATATGCAAAGCATTGTTAAAAGGGAATTACAATGCACTAGATCTATTTCCCAAACAGAAACAAACACAGTGGATGAAAGCCAATGATCAGTGTGCAGCTCAGCAGCCTGGGTAAGTACCTCTGTGTCTTCTGTATGACACGAGCATAATACTGGTTGCTAGACCTGTTTTCTGAACAAATTTTCTCCAGAAATTACTTATGTAGGCAGAGGTGGAGAAAGATTCTCAGAGATCAAAGGAAGTGCTTAATATGAGTAACCAGATCAAAGAATTTTGGTTATCATGCTTTGGTTGAGATAGATGAAAGAGTTCCTTAGGGTAGGAGAGAGATTGCTGGTTCTTTTGAGAGCGTAGCCCTGTGCACATCAGATGTTACATTTGGGTGCCCACGTTCCCGTGAGCTGTGCATTAGGTTCTGTTTTAGTAGATTTTTACAAGGGAGCCAGTTCTTCATTGCACTGTGACAGCTTTCACTTTCTTCACAGGCTGGGGACGGGAGCAGGATATGACCAAGAATTGGTCTAGGAAGCACCAAAGGAGAAGAGAGGCTGTAGCAGACTCTAACAAAGGATCATCTTCAGGGGCTTTCAGGGGCAACCTGGCAAAACTACAGCCTGCAACAAGGCCTTGAAAATGCAATCTGGGTGTTGGGAGGAAATGGAACAGTGATTTAAGGTTTCTGCTAGGTGCTCCTGCCCTGTGCTCTGGTGTTGAACTTGGCTGTCTTTTTGACCTCGGTGGGGTCTTTATGAATTCTTCATGACAGGAAATAGATTCTACATAAATTACTCACTCTGCAGTTGCCTTTTTCCCTGTCTTTCACTGAGACTTGCTATAAAGGAACTATCCTACCAACTGGAGTTGCCACTTGCAAACCATCCTTGGATGCTTGCATGCATCCTGGGAGCATCCTGGGAGCCAGCACAGTAGCAGATACCTGCTTATTTGACAATAGGAACCACAAAGAATATGAGAAAGCAGAGTTTTAACTCACGATTTTTCCTCTCAAATGAGATAGTAAGTATGCTCATTTTATACAACATTAAAATGCATTAGCCAGACACACTGTGTGTTTTCTGCACCACTCAGTAGTGTCAGCCATCCCATTCAGAAATTATTTAGTTTTGCCAAGGAAGAATCCTCCCCCCTTCTGCTCCTTCTACTGCTCTCTAAGCCCCTTTATGAAACCAAATAACAGTCATCTCTTTCAACAGAAGACTGATAATAGTCTCTAATTTTGGACCCAGGTGTCTTTTCCAGAACAGTCTCTTCTCTGAAGGAGTCATTTCTGTTCTGGTTCTCATCTCCTGTTCTTGCACCTGACTCCATTAACATTAAATATTCTGTGGTGATTCCTGGTTATTTGACCAAAGAAATTTGACTAGACTGTGTCAATGATCTGCTTTCATTATTAAATATTACACCAGTTCAGGTGTTGTTCACAAATATTACAAGGAAAGATTTAGTGTCATCTCAATCAAAGGTCCTAAACCTGTTGGTCTGTGGACTCCTTCCCAGAAGACACAGAAAGATTAACTGAGAAAAGCAGTCCTAATGCCAGTCATCTTTAGTTTTCTAGGGGGTGTGTGCATTCTTTTCTGAAAAAAATAAAATAAAAAGCAATCAGCTAAGTCACTGATGACAATATTAAGCAGTGTTGGATCAAAATTTGATTTCCCAGAACAGTGAAGGAAACAATCTCATTTGCTGATACCTCAGCCTTGGCAGATACTTTTTTAGATGTGCCACGACTAATTCTTAAGCCATCTGTGTTCTGTTAATTCCATATAATACAAACTTTTTAACCAAAATATCATGTTTTGCTAAGTCAAATGTCTTGAAGAAATCCAAATGTGTTATATCAACACAGCCATCTTTATCAACCAAAACTATAATCCTGTTTTACAGAAGAGATGATGGCTATATTTCACAGAATTAAATGATCTTCAAGATTACAACCATTAACCCAGCACTGCCAAGTCCACTCCTAAACCGTGTCCCTAAGTGCCACATCTACATGTCTTTTAAACTGCCCCAAGGATGGTGACCCCACCACTTCCCTGGCCAGCCTGTTCTAATGCTTGGCAACATTTTTGGGGAAAAAAAGTTTTCCTAATATCCAATCTAACCCCCCCCCGGTAGAACTTGAGGCCATTTCCTCTTGTCCTGCCTTTCGTAACTTGGGAGAAGAGACTGATCCCCAGAAGAGACTTGGGTGAAGAGATTGGCTACAGCCTCCTTTCCAGTTAGTTGTAGGGAACAATAAAGGCTCCCCTGAGACTTCTTTTCTGCAGACTCAACTACCCAAATTCTATGTTCTTAAACTTACAAAACTTGTTAATGGCCATTTGCTTCTATTTTTCCTCCTATTTCTCCCTTATTAGTCAGATAACTTATTCTTGTTTTCATATAACCTTGAAGCTGGGATGAATTTTAAGTCAAACCAGTCCTTTTTTTTTTTGTGTCTATACTGTGGTGGCTTGTTTGAAGGGTATTGACTTGACTATTCAGAAAATATTCTTAGCATTCATTAACATTTTTTATGTTTAATGTACATTCTCTGTTTGACTAGCAAGATGTTTAAACTTGGGAAAATGGCCTTTTTAAAGTTCCAGATAGACAAGGTAGAAGTGTCACATTCATTTTCATGAAGAAAACGCAAGTCCTGATGGCTGATGCATCATAACAGCCTTTTTTTAGGTTTACAATTAACTGCTCCTCAAGCAATCAATTTCATGGATTCAGTCTGTGCTGTTCAGACCATCAGGTGCTGAGTTGCTGTCTGTGAGAGGAAATGCTCCAGAGGTTTCTGTAGCAGTGATTCTAGTTCAGCAGCAAGTATCTTCCAGTCATTTTAGTGACAGGTTGTTCTTTTGTTGCTATTGTTCAGCTATTACAGTAAATGTAACATGTCCAAATCAACATTTCTTGTTACGTGGCCTCATAAAAGATTCATAAATTCCTGCAGTTTTCAGAGAGCACGAGTTTTGTTGTTCTGTGCTGTTCAGTGCAGGCACAGGAGGTGGAAGGACCTCCTCTGGTAGGGGAATGAGGACATCTAGAGCAACGGGTATTTTGGGTGTAGATTAAAGACCAGCTCACTGCAAGAGCCAGACAGAGCTGGGAGGAGGTAAACAACTTTGGCTGAGGGAACCTCAGGCAAACAGACAGATCTTATTCTTCGTATGTCATGACACAGTTTGCAACATATTTGTATACATAATACATCTTCTGGAATTTTCACATTAAAGTGAGGATGTTTTCATCTGACAGCTGAAAAAATAACTGATGTAGCCACAGCTACATCTTTCCTAGGAATTCAGCTTTGTCAGGGATGGGAAAATAAGAAAACAAACGGTTTTAATATAATAAATAAATTAAGCTCACAGTCTTACATATTGTGTGATCTGAGGAGAACGACTGAGCCAAGTGGGCAGGAACTCTGGGTTTCTGTAGAGGATCTACAAAGTCTTTGGAATTACTGTGTATCAAACCAAATTAATTTCCATGCAAACTGTTCTTATAATGTCAGTTTAATTAAATTGACATTGTTATATAGGTGTATAATTTTTAATTTTATGCTGTGGAAAAAACAATATATTGGTCTCAATTTCCTTAGTGGGAGGCACAGAAAAGCCATACAAATTCTGTGATGCAAAACCAAAACACTACAAAATCAGTAGGATGTAGCTGCCTACCTGAACACTGAAGCAGGCCAATGCTCATCAGCTTTGATAAAATCCTTGGTGTGTTACATCTCTCAAATACAAAGGAAAAGACATTAGCATTAAGAAGCAGGCACTGAATTGTGCTGTATACATGTTTTCTCTCCATTCTGCATCTTTTCCTTTATCTTCCTTCCTTCCTTCCCTCAATTAACTTCATCCTAGATGCAAAGAGTTTCTTGCTGACACTGAAATATTCCCCAAAAGTCTAGCTTTGTTGTATTTCTAAACAAAATTCTGTATTTTCTTTGTTTTGCTGTAATAAAGTTTTGTCTGTTAGAAAATGAACCTGTTGGCAAAGAGGGAGAGAGAGAAATAAAAGAAGAGGAAAAAAGGAAAGAAAGATAGAAAAGTATGTAAGACCTTTCAGTCAGTGGGAAACTGACTCAGGAAAAGCATCATAGGATTCATTTGGTCAGTAAAACCTTTTAAGACAGTAGAAACGAGAAAGAGCACAAACTGTCTGCTACAGAGGGAGAAAGAACATTTAGTTTTTCCTACACCACACAGGATTTCTGTGGAACTTGAGCTGAAGAGACTCAGCACAGTGGTTAGTTTGCTGATGTTCTTATTTAGTGGCAATGTAGACACACATTGAAGGAGGGTCTGACTGTACAGAAGAACAAGAAATCTGTTCCAGAGAGTGTTAGCAACACTGAATATAGATGTTATAATTACCAAATACCCAATACTGAAACAATGAAAAGCATATTCATATCTGGCACAGAATATCAGTGACTGAAATAGTTTCCTGGGAATGAATAATAATGACAGCAATAACCATCATCATCATCAAAATGTATATATTACAAAGGGAAATAACAGCTGGTTGGTGTAAATATGGTGAATTTCCTCAGTAACGTCAACACCCTGGGAACATTTCCTTGTCTGATGTGTATAACTTTGGGGTTATTTCCCCCTCCTTTCCTTCTTTCCCTTTTGTCTTTGTATTGCCTGAAAGAAAAGACACACGAATTTCTCATCATTCAGTCACTGGGGAGTCAATTAAAAGCCAAATGGACATGCTTTGCTGGTTTTGAAAACGTGGTTGCTTTCTGTGCCCAGTGCTCCTAACTCTGTCATCCTGCTGAATCTGTTCTCCACCCTCCTTGCTGGGTGGTGGGAAGGAAGACGGCTGCTAATCCATCCACGACCTCCTTCATCCCTGTGTGCTGGCCTGCTCATTGCAGGCTCACTGCTGCATTTCCAAGAGCATAAATGCCTCCTGAATTTAATTCCTTCTCCAGCAACAGTCTGGGATCCTGCACCTCAGCCACTTGAGAACTTCTGAACGCCCTGTCCCAGCAGCAGCCCCACTTAGTGCAGGATTTCTTCTTCACTGGGAAAGACTTTGTGGTGAATTTTACCCCAGGAATTCTGCATACTGTAGTATGAAAACACATAGGAAGAGCCCTGGCTCTGCTGCCACAGAAGTATTTCCTCCTGCCTTGCACTGTCCTACTCTATGTAGGAAACACCAAAAGTAGTAGAAAGGAGTGGTGTAAACGGGCTGACTGTCAGGCTTACTGTGCCTTGGCATTCTGTAGCAGGCAGCAGCAAGATGAGATCTCCTGGACAAGAAAGTAAGAAATATTATTTGAATAATTCAGAAATTATCATGAAATATGCTCAGTAAGCCTTTCCCACATCAATACCTGTCAGTTTACAAACATCATTAACATTATTTCCCCCTAAAATTGAACGAGCTGTCAGTTTTTTAATGGATATATTGTCTAGCTAAAGTAGAAAAAGGGATTGATTTGCAATTATTTATTTCAGATCTTGGGTAGTTCGATAGGCCTTTTGATATTCTTCCAGTGATTGAATTGTTTGTCAGTGTATGTTACAGATAAATTCAAAATGGTGCAGAACCCAGAAATAACTGCTTTTAACCAGATTGATCTTTCAAGAACCTACGTGTAGTCAGAGAACTCCAGAAATGACAATTTTTTCTGGGCATACCTGGGAACACAGCTTGGAAGCAGTAGGAATGTGAGTGCAAAATAACAAGAGTTTTGGCATGAACAAATTAACAGCACACACCCCAAAGTGTTCTTCCCCACGCTTCCTTGATTGAATATTGCTCCCATTTTAGTGTTGTTCTGATAACTAATAACTTCTATTGTTTTCATTTCATACAAAACTCTTCCCTTAAACTTTCCTTACTTTATGCACACACACACACACACACATACACACAAACACAAACACACACACACACGGACTGCAAACCTTTCTCTTCAGCTGTTCCTCAACTAAAATGTTTTAGAGATCTGTTGCTGCTCAGGAGACATGAAATTTCAAGCACAAATGAGTCCAAAACTCTAGTCATTTAAGGGCATTAGAAAATGAAACATTGTATTAATTGGGATGAGCTTTCTCACCCTTGCACAGAGCATACCTTAGCATCAGACAGGAAAGCCTCATTGTGAAGGGCAATGATTTAAGGTCTAAGTATCGTAAGAGAAGAGGTCAAGAGATACAGTCAGAACACATCTCATTTTATGTGGAGCTTCCTAATAAAAGTGCTCCTAGGCCACATCAAAAAATAAGAGAGAGAGAACACAGGTAAAACATCTGGCTTTTAATGAACTAATTGCAGAATGCTCCAATTAATCTAATCAGCACGCAAACGAGCAGATATGGAGACTTCAGTCACCTAATAGTATATTAGAACAGTCTTAATCAGTTGCTCTGTCTTTATCTCAGAAATGAGATCTTGAATGAAGTTGCTTTGCCTTGAATAGCATTCCTGAGCTTCAAGCACATTGCATCTGACAACAGACATGAATTTTTTGGCCCCACTGAGCTAAGCTACACTTGAAGATTTGAGATCGCGAACAGAGTTTCACAGAGTTAGAAGAGGGTAGAGCAAGAAAATCCAACCATGCAAAACCTGTCAGTGCCTGGGTCTGAAGTTCTGCCAGTTTGGTAAAACTCGTTAGCAACCAACAGACATTTCTGAAGCAACTTCACTTGAAGTTCACGTGGTCCTGTGTCTACAAACACAATTTCCTGTCCTTTAGTCACTATGTTAATACTGAAGGCTTCGGTCTATCAAGATAATATAAGTAATAAGATAATCCAAAAAATAAGCCTAATAAACATCAAGAAACAACTAGTTCTACAATGGCAAATCCTTGAGCATAAGATTAAAAACGGATGGCTTGGTGTGCAGAACTACAGTACACAGGTATCTGTTGTATGAACTGGAACTATTTGCTCGGCAGGTGGGGGAATCCTTGTCAGGCAGGGATGAAAGCTCCTCATCTTATGTGTGAAAATAAGGAAGATCACAATGGTTTGACTGAACAAGACAAAATAATCAACTTTGTGAGTTTTACTTCTAACAGTTGCTGGGGACCCGGCGTGAAATACAGTATATAGAGTTCTAGGAGCAAAGAGGTAAAAACTGTGTTTGACCTGGTTATAGTGTCAAGAAAAGGCTGTTTTATACAAAAGTGGGACATGATATCATTACATGGTGTATCTTCATGGGGTTTATGGGGTTTTGGGTTAGGTTTTCTTGATTTTTATTTTTATTTTTTGAGCAGTGCAAATTATCTTTACTCCTTTTCTGCAAAGAGAAATGTTTGTGAAAATAGCAGAAAACAGCCACAGACAGGTGATCAAGGCTTTATCATGTTCTGATAACTAAATTTTTGGGGGTCAACAAAATGACATAAATAGCAGCAATTGTGTTTAACAGATTTTGGGCTGAGTTTCAAATTTTCAAAGATTTCCAACACTTTTTCATTTTCCATATATGACCGTAAGCAAATGAAATAAATGTGATTTAGAACACAACGGAAGAAAGACATTTTATTACTTAGAGGTGATGCTCTTACTATTCACATTTTACTGGTTTTGTTTGTGTTATTACAAATGAAGGAATGAAATCACATTGTTCCAGAACGTTTGTTGCGTGCCTGTATTGAGGAATATGTTTGGCAATGAAAAAGCTATTGATATAAAGAAAAATATCCCAAGTGTAACTGGATAAATTCTTGATATATTGTCCAAGTAAATCTTGATTAGATTTTATCTTTGATTAACTTCTTGAGTACCCCAACACAATTTACTTTAATTCTCTGTAAAGATTTTTAAAAATGTGATGGAGAGGAAATTTTAAGCTTCCCAGGATGTATATATAAAATTTATGTGCAACTGAAAGTCTGAAGTCAACCTAGATTTAACAGTCATTTTCATATCAGTCTTTGCTAGGACATGTCAAGATTTGTCCTTTCTGTCTATAACTTATTTACCTATTCACGTATCTATTAAAAATATCAGAGTTTGTTTTTATCTTATACACCCTATTACCATTCTCTTTTAAGGCCTAGTGTCAGGTAATTTTTATTTATTTAAACATCTCTGAAGAAAACCTATGAAACATTTTGGGAAACAAAAGGAGAGGGATCTCCATTTACCTCTTTTTACTGTTTATTCTAAGAAAACAAAATCTTTTTTTCCGCTTTTCATTTTTCAAACAATTTAGCAGTCCTCACACTACTCATAGGTTTTTCCCTCTCTTTTTCTGCATATCTGTGACCTTTCCCACACTTATTATTTAGATGGCTAAGTGAAAGCAAAAAGCTTTAGAAACAATTGTGTCTCCATGGTAACGAAACCACAATGTCTCATTTGTGCTCCAGGATTCCCAGGTAAATGTTTTCAACTCTTTTTGAGGCATGGATTTCAACTGCATGTGTGTGGGGCTGCGTGCTCTCCTAACCCAATTCTGACTTTCTGAATGTCATAATAATAAATACTACGGTTTCAAACTACATTACACACAAACATTTAATATTTATAAGTACGCATAAGAAATATTGTAAGGTCATTCCAGCTATTATGAGCCTTTTCAAGGACAAAAGTCTTCAGCTGTTTTGTAAACTGAAAGCAAAGCAGACTGAAATGTTTATTTTTCTCAGAAGAAGGCCTGAGGTGGCAGGATACAAAATTTGTCCCTAGCATTTGTCCCATAAGACAGTTTGACCTGGAAGGAGAAAACTAAGATAAAAGAGTTTCACTTTCCCTGTGTCCTGGCTTCTTCGTCTGCTCTGTGAACAAGGCCCCCAGTCCCACTGATCTGACAGGTTTCTGTATGGGTTTTTTTCTTTGATTTTTGTTAATGGGAATCTTTCCATAAGCTAATAGATGACATATCCAAACCAGAGAGCAATTAAAACAATTTGGGGCAGAGCAGATGGACACTCACCTAACATGGATTCTGCAGAATGGCAGCAGAAAATTAAGCTTAAATTTTTAATTTGAACATAGAAAACCCTTTTGGTGGAATTTAGAATCATAAAATAATTAAAAGTAACTCCTGATCTAATTGGCTTTTTTGCTTTGTTTTCCCTATACTTTTCAGTCAAAATATCACATCTACATCAGGAAAGATGGGGATTGAGGAGGCAGAATTTAATCATGAACAAGTGGCAGAGGTGACAGTCCGCTTAGTCCAAAGAATTCCAACTGCACTACGGTCAGTGAACCAGTCATGACAAATTAGGAAAGACCTGACACTCAAAAAACACGCTTGTGGTTAACACATTAAACAAGCTTATCCTTTCTTGAGGAAACCTGATTGCTAAAACCCCTCATCTGTAATGCAGTCCACAGGTAAGGAATCCTGTCACAGAGTTCTCCATCACTGTCACTTCACTCAATTTACATTTGCATCTCAAACCTGACATGATGTTTTAAAGTTTGCAGGAAGCATGGGCAGAGGTCAAAGAGATATTCTGTTCAGATTCTTTCAAGGTTATCACTTGATCAGGTTTCCTAATGATTTTCTAGGTTGACCTTTGAATAAAACTTTCCAAACTTTAGGAGTAAAAGTTAGGCTAAAGCTTGTGGTCTGATTAGGCAGGAAGTGAATTTAAAAGTGACTGAATGTATATGTGATTTGTTGTCTGTGACTATAAATCTTGAAAGGTTAATTTTCTCTATGATTTGAACATCATTGTCGAGTTTAGATTATTTTAAAAGGAATTTATTCAGGTTTAGGAACACTTTTAAATGCCCACACTAAAGCTTTATGTGTTTAATAGTAATTCACGTCTCTCTATGCCACTTTGTTTTATCTGCCTGTCAGGATTTAATTTCCACTTTAGCCAAATGAAAGACCAGCCAATTTTCGGTTTTAAGAATGTGAACGAATCAGTGAGGTACAAGTAAATGAATGGGTGAGTGCACATATAAACAACCTACCAGAATAAAGGCAGGAACATAATACGTGGTAAAGATTCCTGAAGCATGCAGCTGATGGCTTGAGTGCCCAAATGTCTCCTTCTAGAAATAAATGAATGTGGGAGCTGCCAATGCAGGCTCTGAAAGTGATACCAAATCACAGGAAGGTTGGAGCTCCTGGTGTAGAGGGTGGCTTTCTGCAGTTAAGATAGTGATATGTCAGTAAGTAGTATATAAGATTTAAATCAACAGAAAGTTCATTTCAAGAGCAGGAATACCAAGTTTCACAATGTAGAGTTTTTCAGATAAATGGCCAAAATAACTAAAGGGAGCCTACAAGAATCATAGAATCAGGGAATGGCTTGGGTTGGAAGAGACCTTAAAGACGATCTAGGTCCAACCCCACTGCCAAGGGCTCTGCCCATGTGCAGAGCAGAGCCAGTAGATGCACCATCTTTCTGTGCCTACTCTTTCTCTGGACAATGCTGTCTCTTTAGCTCTACTCTTACATATGCCCTGGAAAAATTTTTGAAAGTTGAAACAGAAAGCTCACAGGTTCTCAGGAGAGAAGATCTGCTAATGCGTGTGCTGGCTGTCAATCCCCAAGCCAGTTCAATAGGAAAATCTGTTTCCTGGAATGGATTGTATCTATCCAAAACAGAATCTCAATTCTGTGATATAAAGTCAGCTAAAATAGAAGTCAAAAAGGAGATGTGTGTAGAAATGCAGCTTTCTGCATGTCCAAGATCTGTAATTATTGAAAAGGCATTTATGTGCTAACAGTCTACTTAGGTATTCCTGGGTTTTCTGACAGCTCTCATTGCACACAGAGCAAGGCAGAGCATCACCTACCCCACTCCCATAGTCATCACAGTCAGTGGGGGCGGAGCAGCCTTATATTTCAGGCTTGGATTACTTGGTCGAACAGGAGCAGCACAAGAGCAGCAGAGAGAGTGCTGGATGCCATTCCTGACCTGCAGGTCACTCTCCTGCCTAACTGATCTATTCAGAAGATACATTACAACTATCTCATCTGAATATTGCTCTTGCTTTCATACCATCAGAAAACCCCAATACAATTTCCTAAAGAGAGTAACAGGCACCTTGGTGCCAGCAGTTGGAACATTCTGAACAGCTGGAAAAACCCAGGGAGGAATAACTGTGTTACTTAATCTCAACCATTCAATACAGAGTTCATGGTTGCAAGGATATCCTAAAATAAGATTAACTCAAACCCTTGGAAGGAGGTGCTAGATGAGCAGGAGTCAAAAGTACTCATGACTCTGGAGGATGGCATCTTTCTGAGTAGACTGCCTTTGCTGAGTAAGTGGTCCTGAGCAGGGAGCTCTCAGTACCAGTCTTTGATGGCAGTAGAATCATAGAATGGCCTGGGTTGGAAGGGAACTTAAAGATCCCTTAGAGTTCCAACCTTCCTGCCAAGTGCAGGGACACCTTCCACTAGACCAGGTTGCTCAGAGCTCCATCCAACCTGGCCTTGACACTTCCAGGAGTGGGGCATCCACAGCTTCTCTGGGCATCATGTTCCAGTGTCTCAACACGTTCACACAAAAAACTTCTTACTAATATGTACTCTAAATGTATTCTCCTTCAATATGAAACCATTGCCCCTTGTCCTGTCACTACATGCCCTTGAAAAACAGACTCCTTCTATCTTTCTTGGAATTCCCCTTCCAAGGTACTGGAAGGCCACGATTAGGTCAGGTGAGAGAATGGTGTCTGGGAAACTTGGAAGTGCTGGGCTTTGGCTCTTCTGAATCGAGATGGGTGTGAGTTGTTGGCTCAGAGTGAGATTTCTCTAACAACACACTTTTTTTGTGTTCTTTGACAGCAATTTGGAAATTTCACATATACAGTCCACTTCACCTTCCTTGAAAGCTACATCATACTCTTTTGCCTAAAACTAAGCATGCAGACAAGCAGGTCAAAATCTGTCGTGCTATCAGTCACGAAGCCAAACCTGGAAAGCTTATCCACCATCTGTCCCAGAAAATCAAGCTTACACTGTCATAGTACCACTGATTGATATACACTTTTTCACAATTTACATGAAATTACAGAAAAATCAGGTGCTTCTACCATGTCGCACCAAAGCCCAGCCTCAACTTCTCACTACAGTTGTTACAAGTGTCTTGACTAAAGCTGATAGTGTTCATCTCACTCTGAGTATGTGTTTTCACCATCTTCTAAAGCTGTCTTCTGCTAAGTAAGCATTCTGCTTTGCTGAGTAGAGACTATTAAGTATTCTAGAAACTTGTGGCATTTATGGTTTCACTCTCATTACAAAACACTGTTTACTTCCAAATTTCCCTTCTTCCTTCCCTCCCCTCTCCAGAATATACATAGCAATGAGCTGAATGGTCTCTGTTTTTCTTGCGTGCGTGGCATCAATCAGCACTTGCAAAGGATAGTGTATCCTTGGCTCTGCTTGATTGAGATCTGCAGTTTCACATTTACATAATTAATATACACATCCATATTTAATCTGTGCAGATGAAG
Organism: Lophotriccus pileatus; assembly: GCA_035583135.1. Taxonomy (NCBI): domain Eukaryota; kingdom Metazoa; phylum Chordata; class Aves; order Passeriformes; family Tyrannidae; genus Lophotriccus; species Lophotriccus pileatus. The sequence continues at coordinate 109,539,293 of JAWWES010000001.1, forward strand.
ACAAAGTCATGACTGCTTAAATACCACAGAGCTTGGCAAGATTCCAGTGTTGGCAAAAAGCTGTACTCTCGTGCTTTCCTCTGGGTGGAATTGTGACTATTTAGCCGGCGCTGTGTCATATGTACCGAGCCTCTCTACTTTTCAAAGGGGAGAGGGGGAGGTGGAGTTGCAAAGCTACCCACAGGCACTCCCTTACACACTCCTGTAATGTCCTAATTACTCGAATTAGCTTTTGTTTTCCTTTCTTCCTCCTCTCATCTCCACTTCTACTTCAACAGAAGCAGAGACTGGCGTTTTTGGTCGTGCCCGTTGGAGCTGGCATCATTAAGACCCCTTTTTTAGGAATCTTTGTATCTTAAATAGTAGAAGCTGCAGAGGTAAAGTGGAGGCAACAGTTTCATCACTAATATTTCTGTGCTACTGCAAGAGGGCCCCAGGAGAAGCTGTGTCTTGGGCTACACAGGAGCTCACATTACACGTGGTTTGTTCTCAGCAGCTCCAAATACAGAAACTTGGCTTCCCTCTCTCTTTCTTAGCTTTATGCATCTGACAGAGGTGCCTTCCTTCAGTTCAGTGTGTCCCCAGATCCCCTGTATGAGTCAGTAGATTCAGAAAAAAAGTCATAAAGTGAAGTGAGGTGAATTCAAGCCTAAGTCAGGAATAGGGCTGCTCAGAAAGGAATAATTCTCTTCTGTGAAGTAAAAGGAAGCCTTGACCTATATTTCTGTTCCTACCTGAAGCAAGAATAAGCTCTGACATTTTTAAATTAGAAATGGACATGTGTCTGCCAACAGCAGGTCTGGTGTGACTGGGGAACTTGAGCAAGCAACAGGATACCTTGGTGTTCTGCCTTCTCCCAAAACCCTCGTTTGCCAGCAGCCATGAACTCAAAAGAAAGTAAGTATAATCTATATGCAGTACATAATAACAATATTTAATAAGGAACAGTTTTGAATGGGCTATGGGCAGGGTTAATAGGATGACTAAGAATGAATAAGGTCTGTTTTAAAAAATATCTTAGATCTGGGTACCAGAAAAAGCTGGCTACCATGTATAATGGCATTTCACAGTTCATACACCACATGGCTGTCTAAGGAGAAATAACTAGTGTCGTAACAGCTGGAAAAAATGCCATACAGATGCACCCTAAGAAGTCTAAAAGAAAAGGGAGAGTATTTCTGCAAATCTTCAACTACTCTAGAACTCTGAAATCTAGAGATAGCAAGGTTCCACAGGAAGAAATACTAAGCATCAAGAAGAACTTCCAGTTTATAGCTACAGTGATCACATTTCTTGTCCATTTCTCCTATTACTTTACCTGTTTTTCCTAATCTTCTCTTTAAAAGCTTGGCATTAGTTCTAGCCTAATTTTTTTTCTTCATTTTCTTCCTTAAGCTTATATACTGTTTAGTCCCTGAGAGGCAACATGCTACAATCAAACATCAGCATATCTCCAGAACATGGTGTTTGACAGCAGCCAAAAAGACCTGTCCTTCAGGATATGTTTTGGGACCACTTGTTATTGAAAATTTCCCATTAGACTATCAAGCATTAGTGAGGAAACAGGTATTGCTCAGTATCTTGTTTTATGAAGAAATTCCACTCAACAGATAAAACTCACCAGCAGAAGATTTGGATGGCTGACTGTGACATGTCCAGACTGGGACAACAGCTTTTTTTTATTGTTACATTAATGGCAACAATTAGGGATGCCCTTAAGGTCTGATTTTCTTCCTTCAAAGTAGGCTAAA
>JAWWES010000001.1:109542696-109569162 GCA_035583135.1 Lophotriccus pileatus
CTAATGCAGAAGCAGACCTGACCTTCAGTGGAGAGTTTGCCTGGCATGCATTGGAAATGGACAAGTATTCACCAAATCCAACATTAGGCATCTAATTTGAGTGTCTAAGTGGTCAAGGGCCCTTAGAGGTCCCCAATGACAGGATTCAAGGTAGGAACCCAACTCACCCCACAGCCAGGCAATCTGCTCGAAGCAGCAGGCCCTCTGAGTGAGAAGGTCAGTTTTATCATGATTAGTGTTACACCACATTCAAGAATTGCATTTGGAACACTTAGGACACCAGCCACAAGCTTGTTGAGACAGTTCAGAGGTAAAAAAGACCACAGTCTGCTCCTGGGCCATATTGCTTGTTAGCTAATGCTCTGCTCATCACTACTCACATGGAGAGGAGACAACTTTCCCCATTTTGGACAGTAAGGAGCAGGGAACGAACTTTCACTTCACAGCTTTACCTTACAACCACACCATTTAAGCACTGCCCCTTCAAGAAAGCCAGATTTAGAAGTCAGTAGACCTCAGTTATTTTCAGTGCACGATCCATAGAAACTCTGGACACATAAAGACTACTTTCAAGAGGACCACAGAAAATAAGCAAAACCCAGGATATTGTCAATAGATTTAAGATCACTATAGAGGAGCCTGGACATGCCTAGGGAATGTTTTAGAGTTCAGTAAAAAAAAATATTAAAGATTGGAACCCACTGCCCCAGCAAAGTGGATACAAAATACACTGGACAAGGACTGTTCTGACAGTGCCTTTTACTGCAAATAAAGTTTAGAAAAACTTGCAGGAATGTGACTAGCTGGATGATTCAGGAGAGGTTGTTTCTAAATGTGGGAAGTGGAGAATACATCAAGTGTTGAAGAGCAGAAAGAAACCTGCGATTCCAGGACTTGGTGGCAAATATTTCTTGGCTGATGTCTCTCGTATGAAGAGTTAATCTGAAGAGAGACGGGAAAAAACAATGGCTTTGTAGGATAGCTGAGGTAGGATATAGCAAGGGGCTAGTTTTAGTGACCTAGGTTTTTTTTTTTCCTGCAGTGCCAGCCTCTAAAGTAGAGATGTGTGTTTTTCCACATCCTGATGCTAATAACCCAGATAATTTCCTCCTAGCTAGCTCCATAGTCTGTTTTATGGGCAGAGTAAGTCCTTATCTTCCTGGAGTGATAAGTTGCCACCTGTTCCCCACAGTGAATTCTGTTGGAAGATCTTCAATGTCTATAAAAAAAATGTGCTTTTCCTGCAGGAAAAGTGTGACTTATGTGTAAGGACTGTATCTTGAAAAATAGAATTTATTATATAACTTCATAGGTTTCTTGTTGTCTTTTGCAAGACTTAATCATTCCTAGATGAAACAATGGCTCCACAAAAATTAATGACTGTTTCTCCTTCTGTGTAGTGACAACTCATTTTTGGTGTTTCTCTCTTCTTGTTTCTCCCATGGATGAAGTTTCTTTTGCTTCATATAATGATATGTTTGGCTTCTTGTGAGATAGTTCCATCACAGCAAAACAAAACATGTGAAGTGTATTGAAAGAGATGGGTGCAATACCTCTCCTGCCCCCTTGGATCTTCCAAGATAATTTTCAGAATAGGCAGAAAACATAAAACAATCTCCTACACTGGTAATTGTTGCATTCTTCATGCTTTCCATGAACTCTCTTCAGCAATTTCCAGTCTGTCCAGAAGATGCTATCAGATTTGTGACACAGTGTAAAAGCTTATTGTACCCTCTCACCCCCTCCTGCACCACCAACTCAGATCTAGCTGCCTCTCCTCACATTTTGAGCTCTGCTCAGGGCTGCTAAAGCATCTTTCTCATGAGGGAACCCCTTAACAGGATTAAGCAACTATATTAAATCCAAATTGAATTGTGGACTCATTGTACTCACATTTGATTCTATTATAGATTGTATTTGTTCCATTTCATTATTTACTGTCAGAAAATGAAGAGCCCCATTTTTAGCAGGAGGCTCAGGCAGACTGATGGAGCTGAGGCCCAACCAGCTCAATAAGAGTTAGCCAAACTCCAGGCTCCAGAGACAATAACCTGTCTATAAACAACCACTTGTATAAGAAACTAATAGATCATTTTTATATACTTGTGTTTGAAGTACAGGTCAGGAGACAAAATTGATGATAGTTAGAAAACCAGCGGACTCTAAAAAAAATATATATATAAATTCATATAGCCAGAGATTTGGATTATATTTTAATTTGGTAAAATCAATATCTACATCATATTTCTGGAGGGAGAAGGCAAAGACTAATGAAACTGACACAATACATTTTCTTTAATGTTATTGAGGTGTGAGTTAGAAAGAAAAATGTTGGAAGTGTCTATAACTCATACATAGCATATATGAACTCCTTCATCAGCTTTCACTGACTTGTTTATTGCAGAAATCAATACAGTGAACAAACAAATATTTTCAGTATTCTTCTGGCTGTTCCCAACAATGTCTAAAAGTAGTGTGTATCAAAACCTCTAAAATGTTGCAATATTGCAAAAAGTAATACATATTTAACCTAGGAAAAACATACCAGGTGCTTTTAAATATCCAGTATTGCTATGAAGTGAACACTAAGAATAGTGATAAATTGACCCAACACCAACTGAAGTCTAAAATCAATCTTCATTTGCTTTACAGGAAGTCTTGGTCAAGTTCTAGTTTCATATGAGTGATTTTACCTAAAAGTTTTTCTTGCAACTACTGACAAAGAACTGATGCTTCACAGCAAAGAAAGACACAGCATGGGCCAGGAATCTGTTGATTGGCAATACCTGATGCCTAGAAAGAAAAAGAGAGGGGCAAAACTAGCTCATTTTTAGGTTCACTGATAATTTTGGAATGACAACTTCTTGTCTCTAAGATGTGAAAATTCCCTAAAATTACAAGAGATAAGAAATTGTTTGAATATCACATTTAAAAAGGAAAACTGTGTGTTACTCAGTTCTGCAGCCATTCCAAGTTTGGTCTGGAGGGCTTGAAGACTGTGCCTCAGGGAGGCTGCTATAGGTGCTATAGACCACTTGCCCTCCGTTGTGCAAAATATTTTCTCCAATCATCGCTAAGAAAATGGATGGTAAACCTTCTTTTCATCTCTGAGAAAACACAACCTTTCTTTCTATCCCCAAGAAAACCTCCTGGCCTGCCAGTCTGACTCCCTGGCACGTCCCTTTAAATGGGGAAGCTGCCTTTCCACAAGATGACTTCAGTTTACAGCCTGGAGTCTGGGGTATAGTAGGGATATTCACGTCCTTACAGCCGTATGTGGGTTTGTGCTGTGTGCCATTAAGTGGAATAGAAGTAGGACTGGTTCCTTACTGTGGTGCTCCCTGACTCAGAGCTTTGGAACCCACTGCCATGGAGGACAGGGTCCTGCCACTCCTACCCCTACACCACAGCAATGGTGTCTTTAGGACCTGCAGAACAAGGTTTGCTGAAAGCAGTGTGGGGTTTCAATTGCAAAAAGATTTTCAGACTGCGTTTTCCAGGCAATAATAATCCGTATTGCTGTAGGATTCAAGTTTGCTGAACTCTTGTTGCCATGTGAGTTGCCTTCCATTGCACCACTGGCATATTTCATCTTTTCCCTGAAGGAAGCAATGAGTTTGATACTAAGGATGAAGGGATGTAGCATGTGTAAATTATTTCCATTGTACTGGAAGGTGCCCAGTACTCTCACATTGCAGCAGGATTTAAGACAGCAAGTGGTCAAAAGGGAGAAGGCACTGAAGTGAAAAACCAAAGGGAGTGTTCACTCCAGAACAGAGCATCTACCTGGGTGATGGAGCAATGGATGCAGAAGTCTGCAAGTCATCTATCAGAAAACTAAGAGTAGGGATAACCTTGCTTTGCAGTGTGTGTTAGTGCCATATTTACATGTTTGCTGATGCTAGAAAGCCACATAGAAACTATTAAAAAGATTCACTGTATGAATGAGCCATTCACATCAGTGGCTGTGGCAATAAAAGCAAAGGTTATCTGAGGTTCCAGCATTTGTCCCACCCAAGAAATGTGTCAGAGCATTCACTGCACGAGCAGGGTTGAGACAACTCTGCCCCAGAGCCCCGAGCCCAGCATCTGTCAGGGGGAACTGCCACAAAGCCTGAGGGGGCAGCTCAGCCTCACAGGTAGGGGCAGACCTGCTCCACACCAATAAACCATCCCTGGCCCATAAAAAAGGAGGGCTCCTTGCAAAATTGCTGTCTGGGAGCAGCTCTTGACCCAAAGAAAGGGGGAAATGGCTGAGAGAAAACCCCTGACCCACAGCCAAACACAAACACCCCTCTTTGAGTATGCTGGAGAAAAAATAATTAATGTTGTTCTCTGTGGAAGGCCTTGCAATATTTTTAATGGATGTGGGCAATTTGGAAGTCCATCTTGATTTATGAAAGCTGTCTTAACAGATAATAATGATGTGAACTGTGTAGTGCTCCTTACAGCTCAGTTTTATGGATGTGAGGTGTTAGCAAACATTGGTAAGGGACCTGGGAGCAGGAAAACTCCAAAGTTGTTCCCATTTAGATTTTAACCTGCTATGTTACCCTCAGGAAAAACACCTATTCTCCACATATTTACATGGAAATAATAAGAAAATCCTTAGGCTGCTGATCTCCCTGGCCTCTGTCCTTCCTCTTGGGGGCTGCACTGTGACCCTCAGCTCCAGGGTTGTCTGCTGTCACTGCCGTCCTGTGCACTCAGTTCCAACCCTGGGTTACACTGTTGGGGTCTTTTTCTTTCATCACTGTTCCTAGATAATGAATATATTTGCCTGAAAGACAAAGTTGTGAGCTTGAATAGGAGAGTGAAAAGTTCATGCAGTTGTCATCTTAGCAATAAAACATCCATGCAGTAGGTGGGAAGAGCAATGTGCAACCCATTAGCATCCCTGCAACTATATCTGTGCAGAGTATCCTCTGTTTGTTCATGCAAAATTCATGGGTGAACCAAAACTCTTTCTGTGAATCAATGCTCTGGGTTTAAGTCGATGCCCTTTTTATTCACTTCTCAGAATTCCACGGAAGTAAATTGCTTGAAAAACATTAGGAACAACAGAATCTTTAGGCTTCTGAAACTCATGTCTTTCTAGAGGGATTCAGCTTTAAAACCCACAGTAGATTTGGGAATCATCCCATTAGGAAAGAGAAATAAGAGAGGGACCAACGTCTATTGCTCCCGCAGGAAAGTGCAGCATTTACAACTTAAACCACTATCTCTGATAATCATCTATGAGTAAATCAATAATCAAGTTCTTTGAGGAAACAAGCCCTGCCTAAGAGTATTTCTGCATTTTTTGGCTGATGATATGGCAGAGTACCTATGGAATACATAGGCATGAATCATGTTTCAAGTAGTTTCAAACAACAAGCGCATGAATAAAAATCAAACTGTTCTCCCAGACAGTTCTCAAAGAGTGAAATTCAGCCCTGAGCAGAAGGGCTGGCACAGTGACATTTCACTTCCCTAAGCTCTCAACAACCTTCAAAACAGCGCTTTAAAGGCAATTCTGCATTGCATAGCCTTTGGGTTGGCCTGCTCAGCAGTGAATTTCATCCATTGTGAATTATGTGTGAGAGGACTTTGATTTTTCACCTAAGAAGAGAAAAGGACTAAATGAGTAGAACGAATGATTCATTTCAAGCAGATATCTTACTTGCAATCAGCACTTATTGTCTCTGGGGCTTGTGAAGGACAAAGCAGGGTTGTCTGGAAAGAGCTATAGACATTTGTACATAAAAAGTGAAAAACAGGAGGAAGAAGAGATTGGGGGAAGGATTGGGGGAACCAGATTTTTCCCAGAGCAATGACAAAAAGGCCTCTTGAAACAGCAAGTAGCAAAATGTATATGCTTTTTACAGGAGTCACAGAGCTGCAGCTATGAAGGAAGCATCCCAGATTTCCATAAGTGGTATTATACACCATAAGTAAAGGTTATTTTTCTGTACTGAAACCTGGAAAATATAAATATTATGTACTATTCTGGGCACCAGTAAAATTGCTTAGAGGTTTGAAATTAAGAAGGTGTTAGGGAGGAAAATCTTAAATACTCTAGAGGTTTGGACATTCAGTTATGAGGAGGGATTACCCTGTGCTGGCCTCTGCAGCCTGAGGAAGAAATGAGGTAAAATGGGAGACTGTCAGGAAGGTAAACGAAATCCTGAAATGAACAGATTGAAGGCAGTAAGCTGTTTAAGGTAGCAACTAATTTGAAAACAAGATGCCAGGGACTAAAACTGGGATGGGATAGGTGGGTGCACAGGCAATTCAGACAAAATTGCTTCAGAGAAAAGAGCCTTCAATTTGGCATTGATGGGAAAAGTCAGACACTGAAGTATGTGTATTGGGGAGGGGGTAGGGTGCAAACCCACTGCGAGAAGAAACAAGATGTATTTTTGGACCAGGATAAAATTCAAGGTTACAGCCACTAATTGGATTTTTGAGGATATGCTGATATTAGCTACCTGTAAATTGGCTGATATTTTCTGGGTTTGTGAGGACAGACTATAGCAGACTGATGTTTTCCCCCTAGCAGTTAATGCTGTGGAGTCCTTAAGTCATTTGCAGCGTCAGCCAGAACTCATGAAGGCTTGTGGAACTCCTTCCTTGGCAGCAACAGGCTTGGGATTGGGCTTCTCTGGTAGAGAGAAACTACGAGAGCTTTCCAATTTCCTCAGCTCTGTGGATAGTCTTGCCTTTTGATCACCAACAAGCCTTTTAAGTGAAATAGAGCTGTGGGAGAACACGGCTCCTTTAAGCCTTTCCTTGTCGGAGTGCTGAGTGCCCTTGGAGCCTCCCTTCCTTGCTGATTTGCTCAGGAGTCCCTGATGGTCTTAACTCATTCTGCTCACGCTTGTGCTACTGCTATCAAGATTTCTAGACATTGGCATAAAGTTTAACCTTCAGTTCTCAAAGAGTCACAGACTAGATTTCTATGACATTTGAAATCAATATAAGTAAGAGTGATATTTGCTTCAAAGCACTGAACAGTAGGTAATTCTAAACATAAGCCTTTGGAGGACCTGCCAGTGCTAATGATCTGTGCTCTGATTCTGCTCTTGCTGTCAAATAGCCATGTATGGCCTGGAAGGCACGGACACAAAATCCCCAAAACTCTAACTTGTACTTCATAGGTTAAATGGAAGAGTTTCATTAACTTCCCTACCACAGGGAATGGCGGGATACATGAGCAGGTCTAATATATTACATGCAGGAAAGCGCTGCAGTAAACATATACCCCAGCCAACATGTCACAAGGTGATACCTTGATTTTATTTCCCAGCTTACAAATACAGTAGAAAATAATGCTGTGATTGCAGTCCCCAAAGGCAATAGGTGAATTTATTGTGAGCAGTGTCCACTCAGTCCTTCTGTAAAGACATATACAAGCAGGAACGTGGGTGTGCTCATTTTTTGTCCTCTGGTGAAGAAAAGCAGCTCTAGACTCAGGTAAGTTCAGTTAGTTTGGCTCAGTTTATAGTGAGTTCTAACAGAATCTCTTCCTTTAAGGAGTGAATGGACTAAAAAACATGATGTACTATCACAATAAACACAAGACCTGCATGACTTAACAGTTTCTCTTTTCCTACATGCCCATTAATACAGTGCAGAGCAGGGATGAAGTCGCTAGAATGCATAATCTGGACATTCCTATCCTTTGAATATTTCATCTTTTTTAAAAGTAATCTTTAATTTGCATTGATGTTTTTGGGCTTGGAATTCAGGATATTCTCCTAATTTAGCTTGGCCTGTCACTGCTGAGTTGTACTCCGTGTTTAACTCACTTTACACTCATTTGGGTCTGGAAAGAAAAATGATTTCTTTTACTCATGTTGACTGGCATTTGCCAGTCTATTGATTAAAGGAGAATTATTTCCATAATCAGGGGTTACTTCACATGAATCCAGATGAAATTGGCATCCTTCAAAATGTATTATAAAAAATGGAAATACAGAAACTTGCTGTCCCAGTTTCTATTAAGTAACAACTGTGACACTCAAAGTATTACAGCCTAGACTAGAGGAATGCAATTAAGTGACACCTCTTTTACAAAACTATTTTTAACATTGTTAAAATATATTTTAAGGTAGAATTGCTAAATAGATTGGCAAGTTGACTGAAGCAAAGATATGCAAAGGTTATAACTCTCTGTTCTGCTGTGAAGGAGACCAATCAACCACATTTTATTAACAAAATCCACAGCACGCCAGAATGGTCTCTGCTTTTTATCCTGGGTCACTTTGCTTTGTCTTGAGACCAGGAAGCCTATGAGTTCAGTGGTTCCACTTCACCTTCACACATTCCACTCTCCTCTGATCCTTCAAAACTGCATCTTTCAAAGACCTGAGCCAAAAAGATCTGTGCACACATTCGCCCACCCAATAGATAGAACCAGACATTCTTCCAGTGATGAATTTTTCCTCACAGAAATCAATAGGAATGTATTTTATCATAATCTTATAATCAATTTTAAATAACTAAGCCAAGCTTTCGGAAAAATAAAGTCCCTAACCATAAATTTTTCCTAAATCTAAGCTTTGAAATCAATTAAATCTGTAGTATGCCCCAATACATTTTATGAACATTTGAACCACTGCTTGTGTATTTGACACTGTATTTTTTTCTAGGAGAGGGTAATAAATGTCTCTGCAGCACTGAAGAAAGCCAACAGGGGACACTGGTTGTTTGGAGAGTATTCCTTTAAAGCATTTTTCTTCATGTTGCTGGAGGAACTAAATTAGCTGGGAAAACTCAAACTAACAACCAGTTATCCATCATGGTTCTTTGTGGCCTAGTATTATTGCACACAATTGTTTTACAGCATGAAAGGCCAACAGGACATGCTCCCAGGGACAACCCCACACTGAAAACCACCAGATAGGTGGTATTTTATGAGTGAACCTAAAGCAGTTCAATTTGGGTAATAAAATGTAGGAATGTAGTAAGGTAAATGACAAGGGCTGTGAAGGGCTGGGAAGAAATCAAAACCCATATCAGACTATTTAAACAAGTGCCCAACTTCACTGCATCCTAATCTTAAGGGTCTTTTCCAACCTAAATGATTCCATGATTCAGTCATGAATCATAACAGAGAAAAACTTGCGAGCCAAAGAAAGCAACAGGAAACTATTTTGAGGCTGAACATTTTGCAGATGAACATCTGGCAACCAGAGGGATGCAGCTTTGGGGATGCCCTCCCAAATATGCTGCAGCAACATTTTAAGCATTACAACAGCAAGAGAAGTAAAAACCTTGCTACAGCAAGTAAGTATAAACGGGTTTTGGGAGAATCCTGAATTTGCTCAGACAATGAGCAGGAACAGAGTGGAGAATTAAGCTACTATTCCGGGTTCTGAAAGTTTTCTTTGGCTTTTAGCATAATTTTCTCCTGGAAATGGGAATACCTGTGTTTCAGATTCGTCTGGCCCTATAACACTGCTTATGTTCTTCCAGACCCTAAGGGCCAGATTGGCAGGTCCACAGTGCTGTACAGAAGTGGCATCCAGGATGGGTGTAGGACCATATCCAGAGTTTCTCTGCAGGAAAAGCCCCACATCTGCCTTTGAGATGCTTTGGTTGATACACCTGTGAGTGGTGAAGCAGTGGAAGTATGGAGTACAGAATTTTGAGCTGCATTTCAGAGATTCCATGAGGATGCACTTCTCCATAGCGTGCATAGGTCCAGAACTTTTTACCAGGCATGGGGAAATGGTGATCTGGTGCCTTGCACCCTTCTTCAAATACCCTTGTGAAGATGTCACAGAACTGATTTGAGGCAGGTAAGAGTCTCCGAGATCCCTCCACCATTTTACAGTACTAAAGATGCATTGCAACTCCTATTTTTCCTCTTTCTATCCTGCTGGCATTGTAAAGTTCCAGCCCAGGTCAACAGCTGCCAAGAGATTACGATTTGCAGATACAAGCTGTTTGAGGAAAGAATATGAGGGGGACAAAAAAGGAGTCTTAGCAAAGAATGGCCAACAAGATGTTTGACAGACCAATAGCCCCTTTCCTTTCTCCTATGGCTTGAGCTCGGTGGGCAGGGGACTGTAATCAGGACCTGCCTGTGAACACAGGACCTGTGCCTGGTCCTTCCCCCACTCCAAACATCCCTCAGTGCTTCACCCACCCCTAGAAAGCTGAGGTGCGGTTCACAGATGCGTCCTTCCCCAGAGCTGCCAACAGTGGTGATATTTACCCAAATTCTCCCTGCATTTCTGCATGCTACCTTTCTCTTGGCTTGAAGGAACAGGCTACTTAATGTACCATTGACAATCTGATGGTTACCCAAGGAATAGAGGTAATTTAAGCAAAAGCACGTTACTTCACTTGTGGAACGCGCTGACACTGTCAGTACTTGGCTCATACTCTAAATTGGTAGCAGATATGGATTTCAACCTCATTTATGACAGAGCCATAAATAACTTTGCTCTCATAGATCAGCTAGCTGAGAGTCAAGCTAGTTCTAGAGGAGATGATTTGCCAGGAAAAACTCCTACTACTCCTTCCAGATGGATATCCTGTGGACTTGTACAAAAATACCCAACCTACATTTTTCCTTTCGTCTCATGCTCTCACAGCTCAGTTACATGACATGGGCAACACCTTTTTTTCCATTCATGTCTTCATATAAGGGACACTTGGGAGGGGTTAGAGTCTAGAATACAAAGCCATGGGCTCGAGAGTCAATTTGTCTGGCTGCGGTCAGGATATTAAATTCCGTTTCTGGCTTTCTTGAGCAGCCTCTCTCTTTGTTCTTTGGTTGTCATTATGGGGAGTACAACAGAGCTGAGGCAAACACAACACCATGGGATCAACAGGTGGGACTGGGAGAATCCATATAGTGAACTCTGGCTTTTTAAGCATCTCATGGGAATTTATTTTAATCTGTTTTGTGTTGTGGTGGGTGGGTTGTTCAATGGGGACAGCTCTTACTCATCCAAGTGCACACAGATGTATCTGGCCACACCAGCACTGCCTGAACTTATCTGTGATATGGGAAGTCACCACTTCTTTATAATGCATCCTTGGCATTAAGTAGCCATCCTTTCCTCCACATGTCTTCCCTTGGGCCCGTTCCACAGCTTACAGCACAGCAGTGATGAGCTACACAAACAAACTCACCCAGAATGGCAAAGTGCACCCGGGAGTTGCTAAAAGATTTGGTTCAATCACTGATATCAAATGGAAGCATTGTAATACTGTGATAACAGAGACGAGTTCCCTTCCCTTCCCAAACCTGCCCTTCCCAAACCTTCCCTTCCCTTCCCTCAGAATTTTCAGGGTTTTAAATCAGCCATGGATGGTTAGAGATGGCAGCTTGTACCCCACATGCTCAGTATGCCACTGAGGCCCAGAAAAAACAAAGAAAATGTTATATAAATGGATGAAGAATAGAAAGAGAATAATAAGAAAAATAGTGTAGCCTTACCTCAAATGTATGAACAGTGATAGCTGCTCTATCTTAAATAAAACTAGAAGGGGTTCATAGAAGGGCAAAGAAAATTATTTGAGGCATGAAAAACCTTTCATATGAAAAAGGTTGTGCTGGGACTGTTCACCTTAGAAAGGAAACCAATGAAGGAGAGTGTGATAAAGATATATTAAATGCTGTCTGGTGTAACGCTGGTGGCTGAAAAAATTCAAGTAAATTGAAAAGCAGCAATTTCCAGGCTGATCAAATAAAACTCTTTTCACAAGGGAGATAATTAAACCATGGAACTCTTTGCTGCCAGGCGCCAGGAAGGTCAGGCACTGACAGGAGTTCTGTCTGGTAAGAAGGCTCTTCAGACTTACAATAACTACCATTCTCATGTTTTAAGACATTAACATCTGAATTGCAAGGAGCAGATTAGGAATAGCTCTTGAGACAAAGTCCAGCGAGGCCTAGAAATACATCAGGACCAGTTCTGTCTCTCTAGATTTCATAAAAAACCAATACCAATGTTAGTCTTTTTTTAATGTGTAGGTTACACTGTGCTTGTGTGCGTTTCTAAGAATTTAAACCCTCTGGAAAGAGCACGACCAAAAGTTGAGGTGCCTTGGTTTTCATGTGGGTGTTGTTGGAGCTCTCTATGGACTGTGTCTGAAATCTCAGAGTTGTTTCCCTGTTTATCCAGGACTATCAGAGAAATTTCTGTTTCTTTCACACAGAATCAGTTCTGCTACAGATCTTTTCTCATGATGCTTTGTTGTCTCAGGATACATATTTGATGGAAGGGAAACGGTGTTACCCTACTCTTCAGATGAAAACCCCACTGTAGGAAAAGCTGTCTTCTTCAATTTGGTTGGAAGCTTGAAGATTTCAAGGAGCAATACAAAAACATTTCCATATACATATTTTTTTGGATTATGCTCACGCTTTAATTCCATACTTGTGCAAATGGACTGGGCTTTCCCAAGGAGCTTGGAAGTGGCTTGAAAACCTTCATAAAGGTTTGAAGGTTGCATGGCAACTTCTTAAAACAGGTGATCGTGTCCTAGAGCTGTCTGTGGTTGGAAGGCAGATGAACTGTCAGGGCAGGAGAAGATGTGAGTGCAGTTAAGTCTGTGTCTTTTTGCAGCAGAACTGTGATAGTGTCTGTGCTCCACATAATGTGATTTAGAAGCACTTAACTTCAGTCTTCCTGCCTGCACTCCCTGACAGACAAGTTATTTATTAATTTTTGACACCAGCTGTGAATTGTCATGTTAATAACCACGCAGATTCTTCAGTGCAAGAAGCGCTCAGCAGTATCTTACAGCGGCCTGAGCCTCGCCTAAGAAAGGTTTGCATGAACAGAGCTTAATAATTTCCCTCCACTTAAAGTGTATGGCTGAAGAAAATTATCCCTTCAAAGTCTTCTATGGAACACATTGGATTTTATCCCCATGCATCAACACCCCTCCTGATTTAGGTTAGTAAGACACAAGACATGTAGCCAGATCTGAATAAACACACCTTAATCATATATTAGAGATGTCAGGAGCCACAAAAGCAACTCCTTCAAGCTACTGATGTGCTCCTGTCACCAAGAGTGAATTGCTGAAGTGGATGAACCCACTGGTCCTTTCTGCTCATAATGCCAGGATAGCCATTTTGCAAAAGGCATATTTGGGGGCCACAAGCACAATGAAACATAGTTTCTCAGAGACAGTCAGCTTTCTCCATTCAAAGCAAAAAGATGGACAACAGGCTGTCAGGCTGAATGCAAGAGAACTGATATCTGCAGGAATGCTGGGTTTAATTTTATGAGTTATCCTTGGTTTAAGCTGTAAGTGAAGGCTCTCACATGCAGTTAGTGGGCACATGTTCCTTTGTAACTGGCCCCATGAGTGAGGAGTACAAGGGGTCTGGTACCTGCTGATGGAGCCTTCCTAGACTTTTTAGAGTTAATGGATGGAGAAAGGCTACAGCTGAGCTCTTGCAGAGGATGATTGAATGTGGGATCTTATCGTTCCCAACCAACTGAAGAGGAAATATAGGAAGACTAATCTATCTCCCTAGGCTAAAGTTAGCATTTGGGTGTACTCCCTCCAGTCCCATTAAATTCCCATTTAAGATCAATTTTTTGGGCCCAAGATTTCATTATCTCTTCATCAATAACCTCCTGTGCTTCAACAGTTTCTTCAGTCTGGCTTGCAATATTTTTTTTCAAAATCTGTTGATGTTCAACAGTCACAAAACTTTACAGGCTGCCTAGGTACCTAGGTTTTTGTTTATCCTCTGGAAGCACATAGAATTCTCATGCTGAATCATAATGGAAAAATGGAAAAGTCAAAACCAGTTGTAGCTTATCATCTGAAACAAACAGTAAGAAGTTAAGGCCAACTGACAATTTTGTTTTAAGTCTTACCAATTTGATTTTGGTGGTTGGTTGGTTTTTTTTTCCCCTACTACAATTACATTTTAAGGTAAAGTCAATTTGAACTGGATTTTTTTTTTTTCATTTGAAATCCAAACCATTTAAACCAAGAGTTTTCCTCAAAAGGTTTTATAACTTAATCCACTGACATTTCACATCAGAAAATATTACTGGATTTTTTTTTGGCCAGTTGAATTACCAGTGATTCGATATCTTATTTGCTAGATGGTCCCATGTTTTCTTCTAACTAATGGATATTTTATGGTAGATAAAGTGCACCTTTATAATTTATTATTATGAAAAAATAATATCTATCCAGCTTTGATTAAAAACAAAACAATGGTTTTGAACATGAGAAGCCAGAAAGGCCATTCTTACCATAAATTCTCACGACTCATGTTGTGCTCCATTTGATTTCTGCATTTCAAATGCTGAAGAAAGGGTAGGTGATAATTACAGGGACTTATAGATATTGTGCACCCTTTTAAAATACGGTGAGCACGCAGCCTTGCATTGTTCTATATCAGGGCACCTGTAATGCAACATAAAGCAAATGATACTTTAGAAGTTTATTTTATGGGTTGCAGTGTCTCAAATGAGATTTGAGAATGCACACACGAACCAAAGCTACAGAGCTGTGCCTTCACAGTCACCTGTGGTAAAGGATTGGCAACTGTGGTTTTTTTCTCATGAGGTGCAGCTCCCCTGAGCTGTGCTTTGAGAACACATGACTGGGAGGATGGTGGCATGGACAAAGCTGCTAAAGTTTCTCTTTGTAGTCACATGCATGGGGCTGGTATGTGGTAATTTATGAGCTAAGGTATACATATATTGTGTTTTTCTTTCTCCTCCGGGGTGTTCAAGACCACACAGTGGATTTTATTTGCAATTACTTGCTTGCAAACCTCCTTGCCTGTATCCTGCCTTTCTCTTGTCCTTCAATAAACTCCTTCTCTTTGTTTTTTGCTAACAAAAAGTGCCTCCTTCAGAGGCACTAATAAAATTTCACTGCAGAATTCTGCAATAACGTGTCTGTTTGCTTTGAGTAAGAAGGAATGGGAGAATGATGAAAATTATTATCCAGAGGCACAATCTCTTTCTATCTCCATTATAGGTGGAAATACTGGTGTGTAGTCTGGGTTGTATCCTCCCTGCTGCCCCAGGGACTCACCTGACTCCAAACATGGGGACCTCATGTGACTGGAAGGAGGGAGAGGAAGGTGCTGGATGTGGAATGAGATGAGAAATCAGCAGGCACTGATGTGGGTTTTGCTGCTCATCTTCAGCATTTCAGCTGTCTGTAGCTCTGGACATTGCTTTTCACTTTAAAGATAGTCCTTCAGAAATCCTGCAGGCTGAAACGTTCATATCACCCCAGCCACTTGTCTGCTTTTGTGTTGGTTTCCAGTCTTGGACTACTTATAGTGGCAACAATTAATTTTTTTTAATATGGAAATCACAATTACTGCCAAAAAATAGGAAGTGTTATTGAATTTTCTCTAGAAGCCTTTCCCTGGTGGGAAAAAAAACAGTGTAAGGGATAATAGTCCTAACAGCTCTTAAATAATTCTTGATACTTTTGAATTAATTACCAGTGGAGAAAGTGGCTGAGCTACTCAAGAGTCCATAGAAGTTGACAATCACTCTCTGGAAAGCATTAAGGCTGAACACAATTTTGGTACAGTGAGATGTTAATGTTATTTTTCACAGTCAATGGGGGTCTAAGGTCATGAAGCAAGCAGTGCCACTGATTATAGGAATTCTATGAAGAATCTCCAGGAATTCACAGGAATTCTATGTGTTATCTCCAGCTATGAGCTGAGGTAGATAGTATCTTGAAATAAAAGTTAACACTACGGTTTTTAGGAGACTTCTTGGGTCAAAAAGCATGTCCATCTAAAGTTCAAGATATCTGAAAATCAAGCCCACAGCCTGGCAAACACAAAGATGTCACCACTCACTGCCAGTCTGGGGCTCTCCACTAGGACTGCTGGGAGCACTGGTCCAAGAAAACGACAGTTTCATAGTTATTTCACTGGGGTTCAGTTTTTCCTCCAAGGGTAGTTAGTGCCAGCTTCATTTTGTCTTGCTGTGTATGTATTTGCTAAAACATGCCACACACTGGCAGACTGTCCTTCTCTGAGCCCCTCTTTATGCTTCCCTCTATGAGTACTGTCAAAACCTGGTCTTTAGGCTTGAAAATTGTTGTTTGAAATCTTCCCTGAATCTGTTTATCTCAGTACTTTAAGATACCAAATCTTAGCTACCAGGTAGAAGAATAGTCAGCTCCTCCTTTACAGTTTAGGACAGAGGATAAGGTCTTGTCACGAACACACAGAGTGTTTCCTTTCCCTTCACCTCCTGACGAACAAAGGGTAAATATACACCTCCTGATTGCTATTAGAGTCTATCTATTGTAGCTGGATAGTGCTATTGTGAGCCACAGAAGTCTGATATCTGTGGCAGTGAGTTCTACGAGCTAATGATACGTTATATAAAAACCATTCTTCTCTGAAAAGAGCACTCTGCTGGCTTTTGGTCCCTTGTTAGCAATCAAGTACTCTTCTCTGACCTTCTCCATACACCGTGCTTTTATACCTCAGTTGCATATTCTCCTTGTTTTCTCTCTAAGAGAAACAATTCTGACCTTCTGAATGTGTCTTTACACACATTAACGGTATTGAAAGCTGCCACCTGTCTGTCTTGTGTCTTCTGCCTCTCTCAAGCCCTCTGATTTACACCATTCTCTGTAGAAATGTTGAAGCTCTGGGCTGCACCAAGGAAGGGCACAAACTTCAGGAGTGGATGATCCTACTTTGTGAATTAACTGTCACTCCATGTCAAGGTGATGAGGGGAACAGTGTGAAGAAATATAGCAGATAAAACAACCCTAACATTTTGATTTAGGACAAGGATCTGGGCTCACAGACATTTTCAATCATTAATTTGAGAAGAAAATATGGCTCTGTCCCGAATCAGCTAAAAAACTTGGAGGCAACAGGTACAATACAGAATAGATGATTCCTTACAGTTAAGCTCCCTGTAGCTCTGGAAGAGACATATTGCCCTCACTTTGTGATCAGTATTCTGGGAATAGCCAGACAATTTATCAAGAAATCAAAATGGAGATTTTTGGTATCCTAACCTCTATCGGTGGTATAAAGTAAGTGAAAGAGCCATAAAAAGCCAGTTCAGGCCTGTTGCTTAAATGAAGTGCATAATGAGATGTAGAGAGCTCTCTCACCTGATGCAATCCACACTGAAAGCAATGACACTTTTCCACTGGCTTCACTGAGCTAAACTGGCTGCCAAAACAGAAATTGATCTTTCTGTTCAATGACACAGCAGTAAAGAAGCCCCACACACTCACTTTGCATTGACTGTGGGCTCTACAACATCATTTTGACAGCTTTGATTGAAAAGAAGCAGTTAAAAATGCTCTGTGAAGAAAAACTGTGAGGCAGGGCTCAGTACCTCTCTAAATTCCTAACAGCTTGTAGCTCATGGAATGTGCCTCTGTGCTAGGCTGGGAAACAGCCTGTTTCTGAGGAAAAGAGACACTTCCATTCAACAGGAAAACATAAACTGTGCTACAGGAATGTCTGTGTGATTCAGGCTATGCCTCCAGAGTACAGAGACTGTATATGTAAGTACCCTCTGCTAATTAACACTGCTCTATCACCCTACTAATTAAGGCACAACAGAAGAGCTCTCCTGACATCTTCCAGTGTGATACAGAATTTGGAAAAAATGTAGCCATGAAAATCTGAGGGATAACAGAGGCCCCTCAAGGGTGTGTACTGAAGCCAGAGACCCTGAGAGGAGCTCCGGACACCAGAAACGCCTCTCAGTCACAGAGCTGAAGGCAGGTGCAACACTTCTCCCTCCCACTATAACCTCAGAGCTAAAAACCCCAAACTTCTGAGTGCCTAAGACATTTTAAGATAGTTTACTGTGAATCCAGCATTTCTGTGGTTTTACACTGAAGGTCATCTGAGTCAACCCAGCTGATAAATGGTGTTTGGTCTGCGTAAAGCCAGTGAATATTCCAAACAGATGGATGATGTGTCCTAAGTATTGCAGGACCTGCTGGACAATCCAAGACAAGTATGAGGAGGACTGATAAAATGCATTCTGGCGTGCTTAGAAGACGTAGCACATGTTAGAATAATCTGTGACTTTCTTTCCTCTCAGCGTCATCACTATAGCCGAAGAAGTACTCACCACTATACAGGAAGTCATGAGAAGGACAGTCATCTCTGAGGACACATAAACAGTGGCAATTTTTTCTTATACAAAAGTGCTCTGGAAGGCTAAGGCTAAGATAACCCTACCTGTGTAAACTGTGAAGAGAAAATAATGCAAAGGTTGATAATGTTGAATATCACCGGTTACATCTCCCATGTTGCTTCTGAATCCAGGACTTCTTCCTGAAAATGAGTCTGGACTGTGCTGCAGACCTTGGCTGATCACCTCTCTCAGATGGATCAGAATCACAGGCAAGCTGGGACCTTGAAGATCCTCACATCAATGACAAATGCAATGATTTTAATGAGTAACTGTTTGCTGATGTTAATGAGCAATTGATTGCCAGTGCCAGTGGACAGTGTGTAGTTCTGAATTTTTGATTCCTCCGGCTATAGGAATTTTCCTCAAAAAAAATAAAAAAGTGGAAGACCAGTGCTGGATACCAGAACAGAACTTTCTGGACTTGCAGGTATACTAAGGGAAGATTTAACTGGAGCATAGCCAGAGCCTCTGACTGCTACCAAGAAGTAAAAACACTTTCCTAATTATCCAACGAGGTGCACCTGGAAAAACCAAAGTGCAGAAAATGAAGGCACTTTGACAGTCCCTGAGTGGAGATGAGAGCTGGCATTTGAGGACAGTGCAGGGTTTCTTGCAATCAGTCAGGAAGGTATTTGTAAAGTATTTCTGAAAACACAGACAAATAATGATTGCAGCTTTTTCAGAATGTGGGTTACCTGAGTTGGATGCCCTTCCCCTCAACTAACCTTGCTGGCTACGGACATGTGGAAAGGGAGATAAAAAAATTCTCTCTTCTATCTTTTTCCCCTCTCTCTCTGAGTACCACCATGCTGCAGGAAGGATGAAAAGCTACATGGTTCAGATGTTGAGGGATCAGGGTTACAGCTGGCTGCAAGCTGTACCTGAGCATCTCCCAAGAAGAGGTGTGTGTCTGACGGCACCCTGGTCCCATGGGGATGAACCTGGACCAGCCCCATGCCTTGGGGACTGCAGGAAGGAAACCTGCCTGTGTGAGGGCAACAGCCACAAAAAAAAAAGGGGAGTATGCTCATGTACAGCCTGCTTGTAGGATTCCTGCCAAAAAGCAGCACCCAGCTGTGCTTCTCTGTCCTGCCAACCCCCAGCTCAGACCTTCCCGCTCAAGCCCGTGGCTCTTTTCAAGAAAAGGAAGCTGAGAGACTGAGGACTTTTTAATGCTGACAAATGTTGTCCACTGCAGGTATAATTTGCCGCTTAAAGTCATAATGGCCATTTTATACACATTTTCCTGAAACATCATCTGTGAACAATGGGCTTTTCTACAGAAATGTGAGTTTAACAACCCTAAGGCTCTTATAATTTACCCCATCAAGCTGATACAGAGAATAATTTAAAAATTAACTTTTCCTCTCCCTGTGATTCCTGCCCCAGTAGAGTTACTGCAAACAGAGACCTCAGAGTGAAGCCTCAAAATGCAGCTGCATCCTGCATCTTCAGCGCCTGTAGCTCTGTCCTCGGTTTCCAGAATTAACTCAAATAAATTAGGCATTTCTACATGCATGACCAGGAAAAGTCTGCACAGTGACAGTGCAGAGTCACTCAGAAGGGAACAAATCTGACCCTGTAGTGCTATGGATGACAGCTATTCCTGCTGATACATTGCCACCTGGGACAATTTACTAGGAAAGAAACTAATGAAATTACTGGAGTGCCAGACGAAGAGGGGGAAAAAAACAGAAGGAGAAAAAGAAAAGTCCCATCAACATTGCACTACAGAACAATGAAAATGCCTCCCACCTGCAAACTTCTCGAAAACATTTCTGTGGAGCCCCGGTTTCTAATTTGGCTTCAATTTCTAGCAGCAGAGAACTGGAGTTTATTGAAAGGAGATAGACATGAGTTTCAGGAAGGCAATGTTGAGAACACTCTTAGGAAATTGCAGCAGGTGTGAGCATTAATAGTGATTTCCTCTACCCTGAAACTTGTTCCCTTTGCACATAAACCACAGTTTTCCCCTTAGTCTGTGTTACTCTGGCTCTGTGTTGGTTTTGAACTCCAAGGTTCGTCACAGTGCTATCCAAGGCACAGACAAGCTGGCTATGATCCTTGGGGGTAGCTATGCCAGGTGTACGGAGGGAGCAGTGATGGCTCTGCTTAAAATTATGCTTAAATTGTTCTCTTCCCCTGTGCTGACAATTATTTGCAGGGAGTTCCATTTGTACTTGTCAGGGAGAGCTCACACAAACAGTGGAATTCTTGTGAATCGGCGCTCAATGTGAGGCCCTTTAGGATGAAGTGATGAGCCAGCTGTAGCTTTAGAGAAGGATATACATTCATCTCTGTGTCAGCTTGGCAAGTTTTACACATCCATACATTAATTTGATTCACAAATATACAACTTTAATTTTTTACTGATCTTCTTTTCCTGGTCACCTTCAAAATCCGCCTATTGAGGACTATACTTTTAATCTGCCTTTTTTTTCCTCCTTGCTGATTTCTTCTTATCCTAAAGCAATGACTTTCATTTTCTCCTTTGAAATCTTCACGATCTGGCTTTGTGGTGTTTACTCATGCATCTTCTAAATAAATATTTTGCAAATATGACAGCACAAAAGGATATTGGAAAGAAATCAGGGTCCAGCACACAAGAGCAGATGTCCTCAGCCTGCTGAAAAACCCCCACATCCTGAGCCCTGAAAGCTGAGCCTGTGCAATCAGTGAGCCAGCACAACAGCAACTTTATTTTTCAGTATTCATATTCTGTGTATCTTAATGGTGGGACACAAATCTATGCTACCTACTAATAAGAAACCTGTTTATTGTTTTTTTTTACCAATTCAACCCTTCTTTCAGCCACAAGGTTACCCGACAGACTCTCTCCTGCAGCAGCAGTGGGGAGCAATCCTGGTCTGCCTGGGGAAGCTGCAGTGGCAGGAGGCACAGGTGGGAAGTGGTGGCTGACCTTTGGCAGGGAGCCTGCTCGCCAGTCCTCTCTTCCTCCCAAAGTGTGGTACCTTCAGGACATGCAGTGAACAGTGTGAGCTCATGCATGAGCTCACATTCTGGGACTGGTGAGCCACAGCTGAGAATTTCTTAGGTTCAGTTGTTTGAAAACTACAGAAAAATCAATGAAAATAAGGGTCCCCTTGAAAATAAGGAAACCGCTGACCTCACATTTATCCTTCTCCTCCTTTTTTCCACATGAGGGCACTTTTCTTGACTACAGAGTTTAAAACACAAGCTTTACTAAAGCTCTGACAAGACCATGAACAAGTGAGGTTTGACACTCAGCATTAGCAGAAGAAGAAGCCACCATAGTTCGCATTCTGCAGCTGATGAAGTGATGTAATATGTCTGTTGCTGTCCTTTGCAATCCTGATTGATAACCAGGGCAGAACCTGTGAAATAACCAGAGTGCCAAATGGCCAGTCAAGAAACTGTTTAAATATGTTTTTCTGAAATATCCATAGGACAGTGACTCTGTTATTCACATATGGCTTTGTTTGGGAAGTAGGAGCTCTGTTGCTGTTAGCAGAGCTGGGCATGTGGGTGTGCACAGCATACAAACCCTGCTGGGCAAATATTTTGCCATGATTTGAATGTGACAAGCTGAGAATACATGAAGGATTGAAGATTTTATGGTCATGTCACCCTCCTAGCTTCTACTTCAGGTGAGACAGAGATGTCGTTCCTGTACCTGCCTCTATCTCCATACTTTGTCAGTACATCTCAAGCAGAAATGGAGATGTGCTGAGTATACATCCATAGAGTAAACCACATTTTTTTCCCTTTTCAATTCCCAAAATAAGGTTGGGAAATTATCTTTCTGTGCATGGACTTTCTGCAAGCTGGCAAAGAGTCTAATTTAACTGCATACATTATTCATCACAAATTATTCACTCTATGCAGCACATACTGATTGTTTAGAAAATTCATTCTTTCTGTCCTAGAAATGTCACTGGCTGTAACTCCCTACCTCATCGTAGACAAATTCTGTTGATTGCTTGACTAGTTGCTTTAACTAATCCAGGATTATGGTTTGCAACAATAATAATAGCCACTTCTCTAACACTTTGTACATGAGGATCCCAAACCATGATTTCAAAATGCTAATTAATCCCCAGAGAACCTGGGAGGTGAAGTATTCCTTTTTTTATAGCAGATTTGTAGCTCTTGAACCTTGTTGGAAGGTGCAAAGTCATTCTGCTGACTCACAGAAGCTGCCAGGTCAGCTGGGTCTCATTAGCTCCAACCATCCAGAATAAAAAGCCAAGTGTTAAAAAGCAAGGAAGAAAAGGGAAATGGAAAAAGTGGAGGTGGGAAGGGTGAGAGAACAGGAGGTTTTGTTCGGTTTCACTCTTGTTCTTAGTGCAGCTGTTGAAGCATCTGAATAAATGGCAGTTAAATGGGAATAAACCCTTCTAGCTGAAGTCACTAAATTGAATCTATCAGGCCTTTCTTTACTTATTTTGCAGGGTTTGTATCCTGACTTGCCTATACGAGCAGCCCATGGTGGGTTGACCCTGGCTGGATGCCAAGTGCCCACCAAAGCGGCTCTGTCAGTCCCGTCCACAACTGGACAGGGCAGAGAAAATATAATGAAAAGTTGATGAGTTGAGATAAGGGCCAGCAGAGATCACTCACCAAACACCATCATGGGCAGAACAGACTGAACCTGGGGATGGTAACTGCATTTATTGCCAACAACATCATAGCAGGATAATGAGAAGTAAAAACAGACCTTAAAAAACACCTTCCCCAGACCCCTCCCTCTTTCTCAGCTCCACCTCCTCCCACCCAGCATGCAGGAAGATGGGGAATGGGAGTGAGAAGCAGTTCATCACACGTTGTTTGTGCTGCTGCTCAGGGAGAGGAGTCCTTTACTGTGGACCTGTGGCTGATTTGTGTCTGCAACAAGCTGGAGTTGCTGTGTGTGCAGTGACTTTTAGTCTTGAACATCTGTGTGTCTGGTGGCCTGACAGTTTTTTGCTCAAAGATGAAACTGATAACTGGAAGAAGAAACTGTCTCCCAAACTTGTGAATGTGACAGCCTGGCAAACAAGCCAGATGGCCAAGGATTTCCTTCCAGGTAGCAGAATGTCTACAGTGGAGTTTTAAAAGCTATATACTTGAGTCAGGTGATCTTTGGCTGGTGGAAGGACTAATGGGAAAAGAGTTTTTTGCTGTATATCTGCATCCCTTATGCTCTTTCTTGTCTACAGAGAAACCGAGGTATAAAAGGCAAGAGGAACTTCTTTGCTGTCTGAAACACAGGGAGGTGTGGGGATTTGGGTCTTATCTTGTTGTCTTTCATGAGCAACATCACTTATTGCGATGTTTTAAATTTTTCCTGCATTTGTTGCTGTCTTAAGGAATCATGTGGTATGACAGCTAAGCACTGCTGTAGAGAGGAGCTCAGAAAGTGAAGCATGTTGTGCTCTGCAGCAAAAGACCACTGAACAAAAACAGCAAGTAAGCTGGGTGTGTTTTCAATGGGTGTTTCCACTGAAAGTAAAGAGCAGGGTCTTTGAGCCGAGGCACACAAATGTGTTATTCCTTTAAAGATAAGCAGAACTGGAGATTTAGGTGAAACGAATTTTACCAAGGCTGGGTAATTTAATGTATGCTAAGGGGGAGGGTAATGAAATGGGGGAGTGGGTGCCTTATTCTTAACACTGCCTTTATGTAGAAGTGTGCAGGATGGCAGCAAGAATTTGTGCTTTGAAATGTAAATAGCATCTGAAGAAGCAAGTCCAGATAACCAGCAAACACAATCCAAATGAGAGGCAGGGCCCAGTTTGTGGCTGTAAGCTGCAGTGCATGGGTGCTAATGTTGTTCTGGAACTAAATAACTAATTTTTTTTAAAAAAGAGGAGGGGAAAACACAACGAATGAACCCTGAAAGCCATGAGAACTGATGGTTCAAGTTAAAATCCAATAGTTTGCCTAGCAGGGGCATTTAGACAGAGTGTGACACACAACAGCTTACACATTGCTGCAGGTTACACTGCAGGGTCCTATGGCATTGATGTGAGTACTTGATTAAATAATAGCAATAGGGATATAGAAAACTGCTGCTTAAATTTTCAGTAAAATGTTCTTGCCAGCCTTCATTGATATAAAAAAAAAAGGACTGACTGGGTCCATATGACCTAATTCTACTCTTCCTTGCACCAGCAGACGAAGGAATTGCTTTCTGGAGGTTAATGGCTTTAGACTTTTATGTAAATGAGGGAAAAATCTGATCTTAAATCTCAAGGAAGCAAGAAGTAGTGACAGGATTTAGTGCAGACCTCGTCCACAGAGGAATTCTGTGGGGGCTGGCAGGGAAGGATTGTGCAATTAGAGGAGCCTTTAGCCGTGCCATCCATTCTGCAGTTGTCCTCCCATTTCAGTGCTGGCAAGGGAGGGGATTTGAGGAGGAAGAAGGAGGTGACAAAGCAGTTGTGGATGGGACTCTGCAGAGGGCTGTCCCAAATCCCACAAGTGTATGTTTGTTTTGTTCCTTCCCAAAAACAATGTTTTTCAGGCCAAGGCTGTCTATGCTGGCTCACCTTGGGGTGCACCTGGGTCATATGAGCAGTGTCCCACGTGGGGAATCAGGAGGAATCTGGGTGTCAGTGAGCTCCTCAAGCCTTTTTGACAGTTCTGGCTCACTAAGGTCACACACACCCCCCCCATGACATACTGCAGTGGAGAAGGGGATTGTACCACCCTGTTTCTCCATCGGCACTGCAAGACTTTTCAAAACCTTATCAAGGTGGAAGGGGACCAGGATGCTGGACCAAGAGCCTTCTCCCATGAATGAGTCCTGTGTTGGACCTACACAAACACATCCAGATTCAGCTTTGCCCCAGTGGTGATGAGGAAAGTGCAACCTGGGCAGACAGGACCAGCCACACTGCCTATCCTTACCTTCGGTCCCCCTGCCTAGTGCTGTCCTGCACCTTTCTGTGGTACCTTTCTGTCACCTGTGAGACAGCAAGGAGCACAGGGTGAGCCCAAATACAAACCAGAGAGGCTGAACAGCTGCTTTGTGCTAAAGTAAGAGCTTTCAAGTCAGGAAGAATTGCAGTAATTTTCCTGTTCAAAGGGCAGAGAAAACAATAGCGTGTTTGCTGTGGATATCAGATATCTGGAAAACCCAAATAAAGCCCTGGTGTGGCTTTATGGGCTTCAACAGAATTAGTCTGGGTTATATAGCAGGAAGGGACTTGAGAGGTTTTATGTGGGAGCTCTTAAGGGCACACCTGTTTGTCCCCTGTGGAACGGATAATGTGCTTTTGCTCTTTTGTCATCTGCAAGCTCAAAGACTGCCTGGGGTTGGCATCCATCCATTCATTCTTCTCTGGGAAAAGAGGTGCATGTCCCTGGGAGCCCAAGCTCCTGTGGTCTGTGCAGCTGGGGGAGCAGCACAAGGGCAATGAGCCTGAACTGTTTCTTTGAGTGAGGACTGGGATGCAGAGGTGAGACAGGACAGACAAGTATGTGCTACTAAACCTTGTGCTGCCAACTGTGCTGTGTGGCTTTGGGGTCACTGGAACGGCATTTCTCATGTACACTTTCATTTATTCTTTTGGAGGGAAAAAGAAAATAGATTCTGGCATTGCCTACATGATGTAGGTCTACACAGTGTTCTATTTACCTTAACCTGTTACTTCATTTGCTCTCTGTTTGCTGCCTCTCACCTCTTTTGTATGTTTTCCTTCTTGCTTCATTTCTTAATGAAATGTGATTTCCCCAGTTTTCTGGTTCCCCTGAATCATCAACAAAAACCTGGCATGACTTTTTTTTTAAAAAGACTTACTACTAATATACTTGTAAAATAACTTTAATCAATGCTACCTCTTGGGGAATTCCTAAGTAATTGCTAGAATACAACTAATTATGGTGCTGTTACCTTACCATTCAGTCATTACTCTTCTGTGTAGTCGTAACTTTTGCTAAATATTAGCTCTCTGATGAGCGCTGCCATTAGCCTATGTGTTGTTTTTTTTCCTCAAGAAAATGTGTAATTTACATAATTAGTTTCATTCATCAGCTTAACTCCTCAGTCACCCTGTTACCACTTGCGAGAACATTTGGCATTTCTAACTTGAAAGTCTGAGAGGAACTTCCTGAGGAAGACTCACTTTCACCTTGTCCATCAGGACACACAGGTCCCGTTCAGCAAGGCTGCTCCCCAGGCACTCAG
This sequence comes from Lophotriccus pileatus, assembly GCA_035583135.1. Lineage (NCBI taxonomy): Eukaryota > Metazoa > Chordata > Aves > Passeriformes > Tyrannidae > Lophotriccus > Lophotriccus pileatus. The sequence continues at coordinate 109,568,989 of JAWWES010000001.1, forward strand.
GGGAGCCTGTGCTCTCTGATTGTGTCCTCCCAGGTGCACTTGCCTTTGTTAAACTTCATGGTGGTCTTTCTAGCCCAATTTTCCACACTGTCCAGGACTCCATAAGAGGGTTATCCCTTCTCTCGTGCCCACCTCACCACACAGTTTGGTGTCATCAGCAAACCTGGTGAGGGT
>JAWWES010000001.1:109569262-109585026 GCA_035583135.1 Lophotriccus pileatus
TGTATTTTGCCAGTTTGTGCAGGAGGAAGCCATGGGAAAGTATCAAATGCTTTGCTCAAGTCCAGTTAAGCAACACTCACTGCGCTCCCCACGCTGACAGAAGATGGTATGTTGTTGTAGAGACAGATTGGGTTAGTACAGGATGATTTGCCCTTGGTGAATCTGTGCTGGCTTTTCCCAGCCACCTGCTTCATTTGATTAGTAACAGTATCTAGGAGAACTTGTTCTATTACTTTCCCAGGGACTGAAGTAAGGCTTAACAGGCCAGTCCTTTTTCAGGCCCTTCTTGTAGATAGGTATGGTGTTTGTTCTCTTCCAGTCATTAGAGACATTTCCTGACCTCCACGACTTTTCAAATGTTACAAGCAATCATGTCAGTGCCTTTGTTTAACGCCCTGGGGTGAATTCCTTCTGGGCCTGTAGATTTGCTGGGTTTAGCCTTTTCAATAGGTTTGGACTAGTTCTTCCTCCACTACTGGTGGGGTCGACAGGTGTGTTGTTGTAGCTACAATCTTGTGATCTGGGGTCCAGCTGTGCTGATAAAGACAGAGGCAACAAATGTATTGAGACTTCTGGCTTTTCCTGTTTCCCTGCCCTGTTTAGCAATGGGCCCATGTCTTCTCTGTGCTTCCACTTATTGCTTGCATATCTGAAAATCTCCTTTTTGTTGTATTTGGCATCTTTGGCCAGTTTCAGTTCTAGCTGAGCCTCAGCCTTCCTGTCTGGGAAACCATTGTACTTTTAAAGCAGTTCCATTAAAAATATATATTTAGCTGTATCAATTGCAATGTGCTACCTTGTGTTTTTAATTTACAAAGATTCTGTAAAATATGATTTTTTTTTTCCCTTTGGCCTTTCCCTGTATGCAGTGAGGTGGTATGTGCTTAGACACTGTCACAAGGAATAGTCTGTGATAGTTCATTATTGCTACTATTGTAATAAGTGTATTAGTAAAGCAAAGCTGTTGCTAAGATCTGCAATAGCAGCAGAAGCTTCTCTCTTTGCCCTCCAATTTATTTAACACTAGGTACTGACAGGTAATAACAACTTGAAGGAATGCTCATAAAAGACACTTCTTCTCCTAACCTGCTTAGAAAGGTTCTTATGAAATTATTGGAAGCATGGTATCTTATTCAGATTCTGTAAAATAATAGATTCTCATGTAATGTAGGATTGTGGGGTTTTTTTGCCTTTATCAAGTCTCTGATGACCTTTTTAGGGTTACTTCCATCTCTGTTACACGTTAATGCACCTGAGCAATATCACAAATGATACAAACCCCACGACTGCCCCATCCCTGCTGTGTTCAGCACTAGTAGGGGCTGTGTTGGCTTGGTTGACCTGGGTGGTCCCTGCTCTTTTATTCCATGCAGCTTCTTACCTTGCTCTCATGTCCTGCTTCAGTGGTGCATGTCCACAGGCAGAGTGTGCAGACCCAAGGGGCAGGGCAACATGGAAAATGTGAAAGTTGTTCTGTCATTCTAGCCCTTCTTTGCTCAGTGATTCACAGAATTATATCAGTAGCAAACCTGACTGGCTTTGTCTCCCTGTATTTGTGGGCAAGAGGGAGAAAAATGCACTGATTATGCTTGCAGAATAAGGGGAGGGGAGACTTTTGTCCTCCTGTGGGACCACATGTGTCCCAATAGCAAAAATAGGAGAAAATTGAAGCATTGATGGAATTTCTCACGTTCCTGGCATTTTCTACAGTGCTATGGAAAACTCTAAGTGGCTTAGTTGTCATCTCTCTATGATCTATTGTAAAAAGTCCTTCTTTTAGACATTCTCAGTCTCTGCTTAATGAAGAGACAGACATCATGAGAGTAGTTTATAACAAGTTTGTTAGCCAGTCATATGCGTTTAATTAATGTATAACTCTGTATTCTACTTCCAGGCAAAATTAATAAAGAACAGAAACAGGTGGACATTTTTATCTGGCCGAAAGTGAAGACACACTTAATTTTCTCTGCTGATGATGTAATCCCAGACTGATCTGCTGCCAGAGGTTCTGGTGGTAAATTATTCAAGGTGTAAAGAGCACTCAGATCAAGTTTGCCAACTTAATGGCAAGCAGCCTGTCTAGGAGAGGTGGTGCTTCACTCATTCCCTGGGTGAAGGCCTTGCTTGCCCTCTCCTTTACCTCCTACCAACAGTCTTATTTGAAATATTTTCTTAGTATGCGGAGAAAACTTAAATGGGAAGCCACAGAGGCAGTCAGGGTGTTTGTGCCAGGAAAACACAGGCTGTGTGTGACCTAAATGATCATCTGCCAAGGTCAGATGGGAGTTGGCAAATCTTTCCCACGCACAAGAGGTCCCACAGGGATGGCTCCTCTGTCGTGTTAGCAGCTGCACAGTGACTGCAGTGACACTCTCTGATGCCCTGCGTGGTATTACTAGATAGTCATTTAGCATCCTAACAACAGCTTTGATCTGATTAATGCAGCTCAGCAAGGGTTTCCACAGGAATCAGTGGTGGGATGCTTTGGAGTGTGTGAACCTAACATTAAGTAGCTACAGGTGGCCTTTTGCTATTAGAGGGGTAAAAAATTGTAGCTTCTTATTGTTCAGTCCTCCTGGAATTGTGCACTGTGGGTAACGTAATCCCTAAGAATGCATTTTTGTTTTCTTTAGCCTAGAAGTCACTAATCATCCATGTTTTTCTCTGTCACCTATGTGTTAAGATGTTAAAACAGAAAGGCCAAGACTCTTCAGTTCTATCAATATAAAGACAGAACAAGATCTAAGAATATCAGTATTTTCTACAGTATTTATCTAAGGACGAGGTCTCCCAAATTGCAGATTACATACCATAACAGCAGAACAAGTAGGTCATCCCAAGAAGAGCTGAGCAGATGCTTATATTTCTTTCCTACCCTTCTCACCCACCCACCCCCCCAAAAATTAATTATGAGCAAGTACTAAGTAGTCAGGTTTCTCAAAGCATCATCACTTGCATAAAAGTCATTTTGTTATAACTTTCCTCCCCCTTTTTTCACAGTCAAACTCAAAATTATTTTTAAACTGGAAGATTTAAGAAAGCTAGTTGCTTACTTTCCATACAAAATATTTGTCATACTTTGACAGTTTACAAAACACATATGTTTGGATGAAATGGCTTTTTTCCCACAGAAAATTTCTGACCTGCTCAATTTTTAGTTAAATGGTTTCAGCATGGGAACCAATGTGTTGTATTTACTTTTTCTGTCAGGTGCTACTCCTAATGAAGCTTTTCAGTAGGCTATTTAGCCATGAACTTTAAGTGTTTTTCTTGAGACAATAAAAGAAGGAAGGAAGCATCAAACAACAGGCATAGGAACAATGAGATTTAAATGAGGGGAAAGAGCAGAATCACTGGACCTGAGAATACTGTTAGGCATACTGCCACCATTAAAATACAAAGGAAAGCATGTGGTAAACTGTGACATGATATTCTGTATAATCAGATAATTTAGGAGATTTAGTGGGTTGCTTTATGACTGAGGAGTGGAATAGAGTGATAATTATTAATCTGTCATTTTCATTGACTTTGACTATGCAGGACAATTGCCGCTTGATCTACTCTACAAATCCAGACTGGTCACACTCTCCCTTAAACTGTGCTAATTCATGTTGTCAGAAGCTCAAATTAATTGGTCCTAGGGATGGCCTGCCATGTCTGCTTTCCTCTGACAATGTCTCTTCTACTTAGAGCTGGGAGACAGGTACGGGAACTGCAATGATGCCTCAGCTCTGCTCCGGGAACAAGGCAACGGAAACCTTGGATGACTAAACAAGTATAAAAGCCCCCTCCCCGAGGTGACCCAGATCTATCCTAATGCTTGAAAGACCTCAGCTATTGTGAGAAGATGACAGTTACCTCCATCTTCTTACATGGAAAAAACATCTCCAGCATTATGTTGGATATAGCTGCGGATATTTCACACATACCTCTGGCTATGTCCTGTGAAGAATGGTTGTCAGAGTTGTAGATCAAAAAGTTTTTGCACTTTTTCTCTCTAATCTCCCAGGTTTTCCTAGAATCCCTTTTACAAATATTGCTGATTTCTACCACACGTTGCCTACAAAACATCAAAAATCTTCCTCCCCCTTTCTTTTCTCCCTGCCCCCTTCTTGCCTGTCTTATTTTCCCACTCTTTCTAGAAGCACACTGTATTCTGCATGGATTTAAAGCCCTGGTATAAGATGACATGTTTCAGTTTCATTACTGCTTACTGGTGAACGAGGCAACAGCTGAGTAACTCACCTTTACAGAGCTGCTGATACCTGGGGGAATCAAAAGGCTGAGTCTGAGAATGGCATCACCATCAAGGTGCCTTCTGAGGCACCAGAGCACTAACTCTGTTTTACTGGCTGCACTAAGGGCTATTGCATGCAGGTTTTTGGGGGATTCATATATAGTTTGGTTTTGTTTTGGTTTGGTTTTTTGGTGTGTTTTTGCTTGTTTATTTTGGTTTTTTTGTTCGGTTGGTTGATTGGTTTTTAATGTAGGTTTCCTGTTACACCACCACTTGTGTCAGTTTTTCCCTTTTTTAAGTGCCTCCCAAACAGGGGAATTCTCACAGCCAAAACACCATGAGCATGAACAGCAATGTGAGGATTTTATCTCACAGTTTAAACAGAAATTGTATTTGATATCAAGCAAAAAATATTTCCTTAAACTACTTGAGTCCTGTCTCTGTGGAAACACATGGACAAATTGCTCTGAAAGTATGGCCTTAGACAAAGGTGGAGTAATTCATTCAGCTGCCTTCTCTTCAGGGGGCACAATGCATCTGTAGCCAGACAGACATATTTGCTTGGACTATCACAGCCACATAAATAAACGTGCTTTTCTTTCTAAAAAACTGAGAAGTAAATTAAAGATGCTGATAGAAGAAGCTACAGGTTTTGGTGGTTGGGCTGCTAAGTCTGGCTTCTTTTCTTATTTCTCTTTATTGATCATGTGTGTCTTCAGTAAGTCTCTCCTCCTCTCTACACCAGTTTTCTTCACCACTGTCCCATTACTCCATCTCTGACCTATGAAATCATTGTTTTCCTCAGTGTGCTTAGTGCAACAGGCTACACCAAGCCAGGGGAGAGCAATGGATGCAAAGCACTTAGAGAGGCGTCCTTGCCAAGAGGGCTTAACCTGGCATCTTTCTGTGCTTGCAGGCAGCTGTGAGGGTGGTCACTGGCAGGTGTGATGATAAAACGCAGACCTCCATCAACAGCCATTTTCCTCAAGCATAGGGAATGCCAAATATTCAGCTTCTCCCTGGGGTCTTTTTGGGATGTGGAAGCCCTCATGTCTTACTATCTGTCTGCTGATGTGTGCCTATCTTAACTCCTTCCCCTAGCAGCTCTCCAGTGCAGGAGCCCTTCAAAAACCCTACATAATCTAGGAAAGTCTGATGGTGACCAAAATTCCCCCACTTCTTCTCAGCCTGGTAGTCTGACCTTGTTCTGTTGTTCTTCATGGTACTACCGACCATCTCACCATGCTGCTAAGGAGTACAGACCTGCTTGAGCACTGATTTTTTTTTTTTACTTTTGATTTTTAACAAGAAATGTCGTTCTTATCACTGCTCTTATTGATGAATGAGCTTTACTGCTGTCTTCCGTATATTAGCTGTAAGTGCCTTGTCTTATTGTGGGACCTACTTTGCAACACACAAATCCCTCGTGCTCTGTCCCTTTGGTCCACAATTCACCTCTTTTGCCACATCCCTGTTGGGAAGGTGCAGATATCTGGCATAAATTACTTGATTCTTAAGAGCAGCAGAAAATCTCCCTGTAAAAATGTTAAACTGTCTGCATGCAGCAGAGCAAAGCATATGGCTTGTAACCTTACAGTAGTTTGTATACCTTGTATTTTTGAATATCCTGACCCCCCTCACCCCTCAGTGCTTACCGTGCTGCACATGTCAGCGTGAAGATCATGCTCCTTAGGGGTGGTGCTCAACCTCTGTCTGTGCTGTAAATCCCTGTGTACCATGCAAATAACAAGGAAGCACCAGATAATCTCTCATGAAGCTAATGGTGCTTCACAAGGTTGTGCAGATTCTCAGCAATGTTTGAGTTTTTGCTATCCTAAGTATCTTCTGCTAACAGTCCCTCCTGCACACACGCTGATGATCACACAGCGTGCTGTTGTTTTTACCTGCAGAGTTGTAATTTAACGACATTAGAACTGTAAGGAAAGCTTGGTGATGTATAAAATGGAATAACATTTCCTGATTCTTTAATGTCACTCTTCCTCCAAGGGGAGGTGTGCAGTATAAACTTGGGATAAACGCTGACTTTATCAGGCCGGTTGAGGTTTTCCTTTCTGAGGCAGGAAAGGCGGATTTGCCCTCAGCAGTCTTCTCCCATTATATAGTCAATAACAGACTGAAATAGGTTTAATATAATTGACTTAGATTGTGGGAGGATACTTTGCCAAGTAGTGGAAACTGGCTTGTGCCAGCTTAAAAGGTCATTGCTGTGCAAGAGTGTCCCTTCATGCATTATCTGCAAACACGGCTTTTGATCCACTGTAATTGATTTTAAAGTCTGATAGCTTGCCAAATTGATTTAAAATATGAATCACTGATGGGAAAGATATTTGAATTCAAATGTAAGTGGCAAAACTTCATCAACCCAGCCAACCTTTGTTTGCAGTCTTTGCCTTCCTTGTTATGCCTAATTAATGCTTTCCACAGGAACTGGTGCAAACCCTAGAAGGCAATTGTGGAACATAAAGGCACAAGTGGGCATTTTGCCTACTACCTCCCTTCAAAGAGAAGACAATGTGATTAGAAGCCACTTTAATTAGCAGCAACTATGGGTCTGTTTCTGATCTTATACAGGTAATTCTTTTGTGTGATTTTATGGATTCACTACATTTATTCCTGGATTACATCCTTTCCACTGAAGTCAAAATTGTATCTAATGTCCTTGTGATAGCAAGAATCTTTTGACTAGGAAACTGCCTAAATGCATGCAGTAATTTAAAAAAAAAAAAAAAAAAAAAAAAAAGAAAACCCAGCACAAAAAAGTAGCTTATTAAAGACTAGAATAAAAAGAAATGACAGAACCATTGCCTTTATAATAGTGTATAAAAAAAATGAAGTCTAGGCATAGGGTTGGCTGTTCCTTGCAGGAGAGGCCATCTGATTTCTAAGAATCAAGTGAGGCTGGAAAAATAATCTTTAATGCTGGAATCATTTCATTTTCCACACAGAGCAGTAAATACAAAAAAATAAGATTTTATCTTATTTGAATTGTAGTAAACCCTGGTGTGTGTAGAATGCAGTGCCCTGAGATAATTTTCCCATGACAGAATAAATACTTCTTTTGTGTCTTTGTCTCTGCATGGTCGGGGTATTGGCCAGCAGGGTGCTGAGGACATTTCCCCTGCTTGTAGTTCTGCACCTGAACTTTAAGGCTGGGGGTGTTTCTGAATGCTCATGAGGCAGTGACACTGGTCCACAAAGTGAGAAAACAAAGCTGTAATAGTGGAGGAGGACTTCAGTGGTCTGCTTTGAAGTTCAGTGCCTTGTCTGCATTGTTGCTCACAACTTCCTTCCCATGGGCAGCAATGTGCTTACAGAACCCTTCCAAAAATGGGTCATATGGGAAGGGCACTGCTTGCTCATCTGTGTAGGTTGGTTACTTAATTCAGATAGGCATCAAGCAGAATGAAACCGCGAGAATTATAATGAAATGGAGCAATCAAGCAAAAACTTGGGCCTATTTACTTTTGTCATCTTCTATTAGTGTCCTTATTAGTGGTGAGTGCTGTAGGAGTCTATTACTGTCAAGGCCTGAAAGTGACCCTTTTGGGTTGCTTTGGTAGCCAGGGGACTCAGTTGGGCAAAAATAGAAATATCTTTAAAGTATCATCATTGGCATTGAAAATGGCTCCAGCAGGGATCGGTGGGTCTGCTCTAATTACTAGGCTTAGATTCCCATTGGTGTTTAGTGCAAATAATGATAAAAGAAATCTTTATCGGTGTGAGAGATGTACCTGTTGTTTCATCTCATGTCTCAGTAAGGGGGAGGAAAGCCTTCATTTGCAAGCTGTTTTCAGCAGCTGATGGTACTTGGTCTTGTTTGCCAGAGGGCAGAGAATTCGGTCTCACAAAGACAGGTTGGAGAGAAAGGAATAATAAAAAAACTAGTTTGCTCTGACTCGTGGTCTCTTGTGTCCAAAGCCTACCAAAAGTTTTTGTGTAGGCTGTAATTCAAAGCCACCATCAGATTATTGACAGTCTCAGGTACCTGGCAGATAAGGAAATGGGAAAAAAATAAAGTGTTTTATAGGAAATATTCTCAAAGCAGGTGCCTCACTTCTTTCTTGTACAGCATGATTTCTATTTTTATGCTTTCATCTAACCACATGTCATCTAATGCAAGAAACTTTTGTGACATTCAGAGCAGTCAGGCACATTTGTCTCCCAGCATTTAGCCTGGTTCTGGGTTTTAACCACTGAGTCAGAAATGTTGTGTATTAAAAACTGTCATGTAAACCCTGAAAGGCTTTCTTCCTGAAAGATCTGAGATCTTCTAGGAAAGAAAAAATATGTTACACAGGCTATCTTCTGAAGCCAGGACATGTGCCTACAGCCAAGCAAATGGCATGGATGTGTTTGAGAAAATAAAGGAAGCTCCTGAGGTACCTTGAGGATCTGTGCTAGAGTTTGCCCTCTGAGATCCATTGAACATCTGTCCTGTTGCAACAGAAAGATTGCATATTTGTTTCCCAGTCTGCTGGGGCAGCAGAAGCTCTGGGAGCTAGAAGATGAAGTGTACTGATGTTAATTTTGGCTGTGTTAGGAGATACTGAGTGTAAAATTAAAGGTATCAAAAAAGTGTGCTTGTGTGGCTTCTCTTGCTCTGCCTTTGGGTCTATTTATTTTTTACATAATTAGATCTGCACCACCTGTATAAGTTCTTGCAGTGACCTGTTATCTGGCCTTTTTGACACTGTGTAGCATTAACCAGAAGATTACCTGTGTAGATTCCTAGATTTGTAATGACAGGACCCCAGACCTGACAAAAAATCTTCTAAAGAAGCCCCCTTTTTTCAGCTTATTTTCCCAAACTTCTCTGGTTGTGCAGGTTGTCTTCCTGCTCTCCACAGAGCCTGTCCGGCCCTGTTCCGTATCAGTGAAGCATCTCCAGAGTGAGCTTTCCATGGGTGAGGAACAAGCTCCTTCCTCTTCTTCCCGGTGCTCCATCTTGCCACAGAGCCATAGAGAAGTCACTGGAATTAGGAAGTTTTCCTCCCCGTTGCCCAGCCCAAAGTATTTTTGACAAAATGTACTGTACAAATGTCATCAACTAAGAGTATCTTAACCAATTTCACCATTTGCTGGAGTTGTAAAGAACAATAATCTTCTTTCCTAAAGCAATACACAATTAAGAGAGCTGTTCTGCCATACTACCACTGTTGTGAAGGACATGGGGTCAGAGAAGAGTGTTATATCAGTTCCCCATATTTTTATCAAGTTTGAGTGTCTCGTCTTCTTTAGCAATAGTTACTCTGTCATAAGGACTGCTTTCCTTTCTTTCTTAGATCTGTAACTCAGATGTCAATGATTTTTGGTTTAATTTATTTTTTTCCTTCATGAAATTGCCTGTAAGCCTGTAATTTTGAACTATCTTTTAGTGCTTTCAGCCTGAAAAAAATAGAATCCATTTTGTTTTCTTTTAGGTTGACCACATTTGGTCTGAAAAGATAACAGGGAGAAAGAGCTATTAAGAAATGTTCAACAGACTTATCAAAGCAGGATCACTATCCTGGCTGAGACCAGTTAGCATTTCCATAAAGATCCAAAAGCAGTGCAGTTTTCATGTCTTTGTCAGTGCTTTCCCACTGTCCTTCTTTGCTGCATGTTTCCAGACCAGGAGCAGCGTACACGGTCTGCTGTTGTTAAGTGGAGTCAGTTAAGCCTAAATTACAGTACTTCTAATTCCTGCTTCCTTCATTCTTACAGATATACTGTTTTCAGAACGGCTATTCCTGTTTTTCTGACTTAATTACATGAATAAATGCTTCCAAATGCTTCAGGGAGAAAAACAACACTTTCCAGGAGGTTCCAAAAAGGGAAAAAATACTTAGTTTTAGACATACAAGAGTTGACTAGAGCTGATAAATTATTAAATCCAAATAGGTATTTATTTGCATCTATGTTCTGGAACAGAAACATTTATGCTAAGCCAGGCATCATATTGTGGAGGCTAGGAAAACAGGCATTTATAACTCTGTCACAGGACACAAAGGCAAACCAATAAAACTCAAAGCTGTCTTGGGATAAAGAAACATTAAGCAAGCAAAAATTTGCCAGATTTATGGTTATTTTAATGGTTTTCTGGGGTGGTTTTTTTGTTGGTTTTTTTTGAGGGGGGCAGAGAAGGAACACCCTTGTGCATGACAGGTTTTTTTCTGGGGCTGAGTCCTTGTGGCTCTGTGTTTATCTTCTTTGAAAGGCTGGGGCATCTTGGGGGCTGCTGAGATGTGTCCTGGAAAATGGCAACAGCCAGCAGAGAGCAGGTTATCTGGGAGCAAAGGCCACGGGGCAGCCTGGCTGGGGGCAGCTGGGGACAGATGGGACCAGCTGGAGTGGCCAGTGCCAGCCACAGTGCAGGGAAGCTGGAGGCAGCCTGGCCAAGTCCTCCCCGTGAAAAAGATCCCAGTGTGACACCAGAGTGGGGTATGTGTTGGGCTCTTCTGAGCCTGCTGGGTTTTTCTGTACCTCAGGAACTCAGAGTGCAGGAGGGAGGCAGCACAGGCACTTGTGGCCTTGGGAGGGGGGAGGTGGTCAGGGCTGATGGCTGGCGTGCTCTGAAAGGTAACAGCTCTTGTTCTGGAGATCACACAAGTTTTCCAAAGCAGGAAAAATTTTCTTTTTGTCCCCTCTGCAACAAAGTTTTTCTTGTTTAGGTCCATCTGCTTAAACGACTGTTTGCACAGGAGGGAACACTGTTTATTGTGTGCCCAGACTCTTTTTCTTCCTCTGGATCTGAGTCTGATGATGTTTGTGTTTTTGAAGTCCATAAGAAATTGCATGTGGCCCTTGTTTTTTTCTTCCAGTTAGTGCCTGGCAGAAGTATTATACTTGTGAAATCTGGGAACTGGGCATAGCACAAAGGAACCATACACCAGCTTGGACATACTTCCAGCCTAGCAGGCAATAACAATACATTTGTTGCGCTTCATCTATCCTTTGAATTTAAAATGATTGACAGCTTGTAGCTGCCATCTGTCAGTGGAAAATCCAGTTATTACAAGAAAGCAATTTACTCAAAGAATTTGTAAGGAGATTCTACCCTACTGCCTTCATTGTTCAGATGCAAAACACTGACATGATAAAAAGTGTGGTAGCCATCACTTCAGGATTTTCTTTTGTATCCCTTGATGGGATCATGCATCTGCCCCACACACTTGCATGAAGAGTTTGAAAAATGCTCCTGCAAAGTGTTAGCAAAGTGGGGTTTCATCCAACTGTTGAGGAATAACATGAGTGAAATTTCATTTTAAAATGAAGTACGAAACTGGGGATGGTCACAGAAAAGTCCACTTTTGTGACTGATAAAATAAATTTTCTCCCCATCTATCATAATCAAGACGAAGACCAGGTCTGTAAAGCTTGGAAAATATCCTCCTCCCAAAGGTCTTTGTGAGGTTCAGCTCATGTGGTCACCTAGACTAAGCACCTCTGGCTGGGTCTAAGTCAACAGTTACTACGACCTCTTCTTCAAAGTGTGGAGTGGACATGAATTTTAGGAAGACTTACTGAAGTACTGATGCTTTATCAAATCTGGGACTTGAGGAATCCCTAGAACATCTTTGGAATGGTGAAAGGTCGGAAGGTGAGCGAGCTCTGGAGTTAGACAGTGTGTGTTTCTGTGTGCCCTGGCCAGGAGGAAAAAAAAAGGAAAAAAAGTAGGAATTGTGCAGTGAATGCATAAACCAGCTACAATCCATTTTCAATTGTCCAGGGATCACCGGGAGAGTGGGAAGAGCTAACCTGGATAAGACAGGATCAGATAAAAATAACATAGTTGAGTTAGACCAAAGGATCCTACCTAGTATGTGCCCCTTTGTTAAAAGCATCCTGGGAAGAGCAGAGGCAGCTTCAAACAGCAAAAGGCAGAGAGGTGCCTGGGGTGTGAGTAGTGCAGGCAGATGCTGTAAGGTGGCTGGAAGCTGTTCATCCGTCACCTGAGAGCTCAGCCACTGATGATTAGTATTAGCTTTTCTTATCAAAAGCAGCATTTCAGGGCAAGATTACACACAGGACTAGAAATGTTGCAGCTCAATGGTTCTGTCCAAAACTACTGGTTTGTCAAAACCAAGGCACTTCATGAAGATCTGTCAATTCAGAGAAAGCTGCTTTGAAAGGTAATGAGAAAACTATGAAGAAATTAGGCAATTTGATTAAATTCTTCAATATGAAATGTTTGAACGTTTCTGTTGCAAAATGTTTGCCTCACGTTTTTTTAATAGTCTATAGATTATATGCTAGTTAGACTGAAAAGTTTTAAATCAACAAAATATCTCTGAATGATTAATTCAAGATTTTTCTGATGGTGGTGACTTTTTTTCCCCTTTACCTTTCTACATCATTCAATTGTAAAATAGATGAAATTGTAAAATTCTCTCAGGGGAGGGGCCAACCAACATACATTTCCTCTCTCCTTTCACTCTAGATTACATGTTTGTCACAAGCTTGATAAATGGCTCTTTTACCCGCAATGATTTCCACCAAAAATGCAACTTGTAGACACTTAAGAAGATGTGGGTAAGCAGACTGGTGATATCCCATTGCTCTTTTTCTAGCAGTAAATGTCTCAGCCTGAAATAGAAACTCTTTGGTGCCCAAAGTATATATTGTTATTATTATTTGTTGTTATTATGAAGTTTGCATGCAGAATCAAGCAATGTGCATCCATGTGCTCTCTTACTAACCTAAAGACAGCTAAAATATCCTGCCAGAGCTGTAACATCTAATTACAGAAGAAAATAATAATAATAGTTTAATAGAAAGGGAACTAGAATATAAAGGAAGAGCTATCGGAGTTAGACCACCAAAATTGTTCACTGCTTTGCGGAGACGGGTCAAGGAGTGGGAATTTCTTTCTGTCCAGGAGAAGAAGGAGTCGGATCAGCTCATAATCATGTCTTCACTGAATGTAAATCTCTTTGGTATCCCGTGTGTATTTTACAAGCAGGGAAATGATTCAAGGAATATGCTGACCTTGTCGGTTCAGGAGTATGAAGATTCAATCCAATTTTAGGGCTGTGCGTTCCCACAGGGCGCAGGAAATTGTATTAACTTTCCACAAAAGCTGTCTCAGGAGCTCTAGTAATAGCCAAAACCTTTTCCTTGGCACAGCGCCACCCTAATTAACAAGAAAAGGCGTTGGGAAGAAGCTCTGCAGAAAATAAAGCTGAGGATGAAAACTGGCAATGTGGCAAGGGGAGAGATGAAGAACTACGCACAATGCCTTAGAATTCCCTCTACTTTCGAAAAACATCTGCGCTTGAACTTGGCACAACGTAGGTGTGGATTCCCACAAGTGCCTGGTCCATTAGTAAACACTGGCAGGTGGAAGAAATGCAGCAAGTGCGAGCATCTAGAATCATCTTTGCTCTTTGCTGTTGCAGGCTTGCTCCTGTGCTAGCAGGATGCAAAAATGTAGGCAAATTAATCTGCTTGCTGCCAAGGGGCCCTCTGCAGAGGCAATCAAAGCCCATTAGCTCCCTAAGCAATCTTGCAGCCACAGCTGGAGTTATTGTGGGACTTGGACACACCACGTTGCAGCAAAATATTCAGCACGGCTAGTGCCAGGGTAATGGTGTGACTTGCAGTCTCACCTTGTTTCTGTGCCCTGCAACACTTGCACTAGCCACAGAAATGTCACAGGTGTCTCACCTCAGCGAAGCAAACTACTGTATTAAATGTTTCACAACGGGTTTTAGTTACTGGCAGGAAAATACACTTCAGCTAAGCTGTAAAGTGGGAGAAACTGTAGCTTTCACCAGCTGAAAGTCTAGACTGGAAAGCCTTTTAATGTAAGAAAAATGAGCTGCTCCAGTAATTTCTGTTTGTTTGTTTTGAAAATGATCAGTATTTTGAACAATATTTTAAATGATATTTGCAAAAGATAGCTTTTTCTTTTTCACATTATGCAATGTTAGGATACGACATAATTGACATTTATCTTTTCGGTAGTAAAACCAAATTTTCTTTCAAAATTGCTGGAAGTTTTCAAGGTACTTTTAGTTTTATTTTCGAGAAAAGGTTGTGTTTCGTCCTGGAGAAGAAAAACAATTTGAAAGAAAAAAACATTGAACCTTTTCATTCTGACCTTCTACATTCTATTCCCTTTTCTCAGTTATTCATCTACAAGTCTTGTCATCCTACCAGACAGGAAAAATAAGACAGATGCTTTACCAATAACCTCAGTATTTTTGTAGGACTGTATTTTAATGCTTAGTTTCATCTTCGTGAACTTTTCGCCATCTCAGGGGTTCCTTTGCTCTGTGACCAGCATAGTTCAGGCACAATTCCCTTCATGCCGCGCTGTCAGGGGAGATCCAGAACACTTGGCTTTGTTATCGCTGTGCTTTAAGTCTCTTCTCCAGGCAATTAGGAAGACTCGCAAAAATAGAAACAACATATCCCAGCAAAAATTGAAGAAAACAGCAGTAAGTTTGGGAGTGACATGTGGAAAGGCCGAGACCCTTTGTGTAAGCAAAGAAAGTGTGTCCTGTACTCGCAGAACCTCTTTAATAAGTGAAAAATGGAACCGAGTTGGCAAGCAAGATGAACTGAACTTGGCAGGAAAACAGGACTAAGGAACGTGCACATAGTTGTGCCGGTAAGTTTGAAGGTTGCACAGGGGGGAAACAAAGTGCTTGTCGTATTCATAGTATGATATTACTATTCAAACATAATTGAATTATGTGTATTAGTAACGAGCATAAACAAACCCGGAGGTATTAAAAATAATGGAGCAAACCAGCTCAACCAGCTGAGAATCTGAACCCTGATCGTTCAAGCAAACAGACCTCTGGTGGTGGGGAAGTGAATTGGCTTTGGGGGTAAGAGAGGAACTGAGAGATCAATGACTCATATAACTGGGGGAAAAAAAAAAAAAGCAACATTTCCAGCCTCCAAAATTTCTGAGTCAGATGGGTTTTGTTCAAAGGTAGGGGCACCACTGGGGTTCTAAAATGCTCCAGGTGCTGGCTGTTGTGCTTGCTGCAGTCCTAGTCTATTGAGTGCTGCATGCCTTAATTTGTTTTCATTTCTACTAATGAAAATAAATAGAAATGAGAGAACTCCAGGGAGGGTAGAAAGGAATGGCATTTACGTTTCAAAGCTCCTCAGCCTGCTCTCTGGCGTGCAGTTGCAGTGCGAGGCAATGTTCATGCCTTGTTAAATAAAAAACAAAGAGCGAAAGAAGAAAACAGAGCTGTTTTACCAGAGAGCACAGATTCCATCTCCTATTCACCACTTTACAGATTCTTTGCAGTCTCTACCCCGAGGCTACATGAACATGCATATCTGAATTTTAAATGCAGTAGCTGAAACCTTTCTTTCCACCTTGAAAACACTGACAAAAGCATCACAAAATTCGGTCTGAAGCTGAAAGGTATGGAAAGTTCCCTAAGAGTTACAGTCTGATGCCTGCCTAACACAAACAGAAGAGCCATGGAGCCTGCTTTTCTGTTCCTATATCTCCAGCAGAGAATGAGAGCTTGAGCTGGGGTGTTATTATGGAGACCCT
>JAWWES010000001.1:109596191-109639382 GCA_035583135.1 Lophotriccus pileatus
AATAGAGGAGCTTTCCAGGGACTTCTTTTAAAAACAGTATTTGAATGTTTCAAAGGAAAGTCAGAATAAAGCTGTAACAAATGAAAATGTAAGTTACGTTTAAAGACAAAATTTGATAGTTTTAGTTGTCTAGAATCATAACCCTTTTTCAATACATGACCCAAACCCTTAATTATTTATTTTCCTACTTGCCAAATTAAACAGCCATTAACCCAACAATTCAGTGTAATACAGTGATGGTGAAAACTAGAAAAATGGTAGACATAAAGAGCAGGAATATAAATGTGGAAGACTTTTAACTGCAGAGAATTAAGAAACTACTAAAGGAGAGAGTATACAGAATAAAGGGGAATAATCTGGGAAGCCATGGTTATAATTTTATTAGGCCTGGGAGTTAAATAAAAGTGAAAATCCAAAAGAAAAGTCAAAACAATTGAGTTTTAAGGGTCACTTCTATCAGAATAACTGAGATGGATTTAGCTCGAGTGATAATACAGTCTGTGACCTCAGGGAACACTCAGCCTTGCAAACAACCTCAGGGCTCTGTTCTCATGCAATCAGGACACAGACAGCTATAAAGCCAAGGGAGCCTGCACTTGCAGTTTTACCCATACTAGCTGTAGAAACAGCAAGTTTCACTGAAAATCACTGGGGTGAGGTGCTGAAAAACAAAAAAGTTCAGTCTGATAGTAAAGATGCTACAGCAGAGAAACTCAAAATAAAGCTCCAAACTGGACGTCTGGGCCCTTGCCTTACATCAGTATGGGAGTATTTTTCCTCCAATTAATACTAAGAGATAAAAAGCCAAGCAATGAGCCGCTCAGGAAGCTGCATCTGGGAGCAGTCGAGTAAAGGACACGGTAAGGCCATCCCTCCCCGCTGGCACTTCTGGCTGTGTGGCTTGCCCTGTACTCCAGCAGCCCTGCTTTGTGCTGTCCGTGTGACAGGCAGGGAGCACCACTTCCAATTTCACCTTGTAAGCCTTTTCCGTACCAGCCTGTAAGGAGCTCCTTCATTCCTCCCCATGGGAAGGAAAATGAAGCAATCCTTCCAAGGAATGGAATGTACTGAGTTTGCACGTACCATTGGAGACCTCAGGAGACCGAGGCAAATGAATAAAGGATCTTTGATGGTTTATGACAACAATTGCTGGGATTATTATGGAAGTAGCAGAGGAGGAAGGCAGAGATGGAGTTGATAAAGGCAGATAAATTTATAAAGAGTACAGACACTGCCAAGAAAATTAGGATAAACAGAAAGAAATTCTTTAAAACCCTGAGAAATCACCAGCAACTAATGAGACTTCAAGGCATGACAATGGAAAAGTACAGATGAAACTGATATGGCTCAGAAAGCTTTTCGTTTCGTTGTTCGCGATAGAAGCTGAAGGTCACTTTCTAGTGGTGGAGATCTATTTTCCTTGGGGAGAAAGAAAAATGTTAAAAGGTTTCATGATTATACTGAAACAGATAATTAGGCAATAAGAAGTTACACGGGTTGACAAGGCACTGGACCCAGAAGATTTCCAGGAGCAGCAAAAGTGGCTGAGACAGAGACAAGAATTTGTGGGCTGGAGCAGAGAAGAGGATTTGGTTATGGCCTGTGGTGCAATTACACTACACCAGGCTCTGAGTTCTGCCACCAAAATAACTGTATACAAAACCTCTGCATAGGACCAGCAGTTATGACAGAGATCGTCCAGGAGACCTGTGATTTCCACAGCAGTAGTGGAAGCCAACTGGTTGACTTAAGATACTTGGTATAGCACTAGATCCTGGTGTTTATCAATCAAGCCTTGGCAATTTTATTCAGAAGGTTGCTGGGACAACACACTGCATCATCAGAGGATGGTGGGGTAAATCAGCTCCAGAGGGAACCAGTGGAAATTTAAATCAAAGTATAGAGTAATTTAGTTTAAGTTCGCATTAGGGTCTGCAGGTAAGAATAAGCTTATTCATATTTTCTTTCACAATGTTAGTTTAATCCTCTGATATTGTAGTCTTTAAGTATTTCAGTAATGCGAATATTCATTAATTATTGACTCATCCACTGGCAAGAAAGACAGACTGTGATGCCCAAATGACTGACTTGAAGGAAATATTTGGGAGTTCAATTCTGAATCCAGTGTTTCTAGTCAAGTAGCTTAAGGCAAGCTGTTTGTCCTCTGAAAGACCTTCTAATTCCTGATACAAGAAAATTCCTTCTTCTTCTGATACAGCTGCAACTCTAGCAATATATCTTTAACTGCAGTCATATCAGTTCATCTGGCCTGGTCACAATGCTTCTTCTGCTCCAAGCCAAATTGAATTTCCCCTCAGTAATGTTAACAGCCATTTCTATTGTCCTTTTCTTAGACAGATTTAACACATCACTCCTAGGACTAGCTTGATGTCGATGGGCAGAGACCAACTGATGGCCTCTGTGGACATCAGAAAAAGCATAAAAGCCTGTACATGAAGACACAGTTACTCTTTATGACCTATTCTGCTGCTTATTCTGAAAGATGCCAGGAAACCCTACTGTCCTACAGGCCTGTTCTGTCAGGGCAGCATCAGCTTCATACTCCACTGTTTAATCTCAAATGAATTGTAACAGGCTATTTTAAAACAACTTATATCATGAGGCTTGCTGTTTTATTCCCACCTTCAAACTTAAAAAAAAAAAACAAAACAAAACAAAAAACCCCCAAAAAACCAAAAAGGCTATCTTTTTGTGTCCTGTCTTTTTGTGAGCATCGACAAGCAAATCACAGATTCTCAAGGATAACATTCATTCCTATGAGCATTACTGATTATGCTGAGCTGGATAGGTATTCACCATCACTGACTAGACACCCCAGGGTTTTCTTCAACTATTGAAAAAATCACAGACTTTACTGGATCTGTGCCAACTTATCCCCCAGGGAAGGAAGATCAGTTGCCCTGTACATTTTTTCTCAGCTTGTGCCAGGGCAGGACAGATAAAAAAGTATCTTCTGCTCTGAAGATAATGATTTCTTTTTTCCTTCTGTAAGAGAAGACCGTTTCTGAAAACCACATTTTGTAAAAATTCAGTCCAAGCTATAGCTTGATTTTTCCTTCCATGGATCTGAATGTTGCATGCAATCTCATCTGAACGTTTGTTGTCAGAACAGTCTCTCTGTGTGGCCAAGTATTGTTTCTCCAGGTCTGGATACCTGAGCATGGTACCCAGTTTTCACAACTGTTAATCTCTTCCCATTTCTGTCATCTTTACAGGGGCTCTGCAAAAAGAAGCCCAATTTCATACCTAGAGTTAGATGTAATGGCCTGATTAATATCTACAGAAAAGCACAGCCCTGTGGCCTTAAGATGTTGTCACAAGTGGCCACTTGATCTAAAGTACTGCTGAACAACCAATATGCCAAAGATCTTCCAAACAGACTTTTTCTACACACTGCAAACGTTGCTCTCACTTGTCACTTATTGACACAATAGAGAGCTCTGAGGTGTGAAGGAGAGAAGGGAATGGCTCCTTCTCAGGAGCCTTGTAGGAAGCAGAGTGAACAAGTTTTGACTGCATTATGCAGAGGCTCAGCTTAGAAGCTGCTGATCTGCTAGATCTCAAACACTGCCAGCATTTTAGGTCTGACTGAGACCTCCTCGATATACAGCACCAAGATTTATGCAGAACAAAAAATACCTGAAGGCATGGGATAGAGCAGTGTGACCCATCATCCAACTCCTCTAAATATTGAAGGCACCTTAACAAGGTTAAAGTATTGGCAAAGAAGATGTTGATTACTTGTGCCATAAATACTTGTCCAGGCCAGCAAAAGGCCCATATTTCTCATGTAAGAATAATTGTCCTTTCTGGAGGAAAGCAGGTATGGATTGTTTACACATTGTGAGGAAAAAACAAGCCAAGCTAAGCTTGTCCTACACTGTTATGTCCATTGCACTGAGACAGTACTTTGTAATGAGTCTATGGCTCATCCTGTAATGATGGATATCTAATTCATTTTATCTTGACATGACAGACCTGGCATAGTGATATTTGGCAATTAGTCACACTTCACTGGCCCTTAACTTAAGCAGTTTGTGGTGAAATGCAGGTTCTGATATGTCAGTGCCATTTCCTGTTATTCCTTATACAAAGAACTGGCAGAAAAAGCATTAAAATACTAAATCACCTATTGCAAAATGCTGCATCATCAGCTTCTGAATCCTATTTATCACTGCTAAATTACAGAACAGCACTACTACAGCATGTGTTGTTACTGGCTGATTATTTCGTTAAACAGAAAACCGAAACCGAAATTGTTTGCGCAGTTAGAAACTAATGTGGGATTCAACAGCATTTGCCAACATATAAAGATAAAGCAGAGCTTTAATAGGTCTGATTCGCTTTATCTAACAGGTATTCAACAGATAAAGCAAAACAAAAGCCTGGTAAAAGCCAAGATATTTATAGTCACCACCACTCCAGGAAAATGGTGCTGGTTGTTTTATATTTCAGGGAAGCATGGTCACAAGCATCGGTGCTCCTGGGGGAGGTGGATTCCTGGTCATGGCATGACCCAAAAGGGTAGAGCAGACCATTTCTGGTATGCAGGAGGGAGAGATGTAAAGGGTTTGGGCTGCTCTTTCAACCCCAATCCTGTGTGGCCAAGGTTGCCACAAGCAGAGTCGGCTGGTCCCCAGGACACAGATCACCCAGAAGTGTTTGCCTTACCACTACAGATGGATGATGGTCCTGGTGCATGCAGTGTACAGCCCCCAGGAGTGATTCCAAACTCTTGTCTCTGTGTATGGTTCTGAGGTGTTTCTCACTGCCCAAAGTAGGAAGGGGCTGGGCATGTGCACGGGTCATCCTTCCCAAGAATTTTACCCCACGGGACAGTAAAAGGACCAGAGAAAAAAGCAGCATGCTCTTTTAGGTAGTTACTACAGATGATGAGGGACCCAGGCCACCCTGTGATACCCACCTGCTGCTGGACTAGGCACAGCCAGTGAAGACCAATCCTTCCACATGACAGCACAGGGCACTCAGAAGCTGTTGAGACTCAGAGCAAATTTTATTCAGGACAATCATGGAATGAATCTGGAATCACGTGTTGCATCTACATATTTAAATCACCACTATGCTTAACTGGGAGGGAAACTGATGGAAAATGTTGCCTTCAGGAAACCCCACTTGGAAGCAGTTTTTGTGCTGGGCAAAGACTTGCAGGAGATGGTGTGACACCTTTCTGCTCAGCACACAGCAGAGGAAGGCAAGGGGCTGGCAGCCAAGCCGTGACACCGACTGTGCACGGGGTGCCAGCAGAGCCGCAATCCCAGGTGCCAACATGGAAACATGTATTTTCCCTCTGCTTTCTCCCCTCGGCAGTGAGTGCTACCTGTCAAACCAGTGGGTAAAGCCATTTCAGACAGGAATGTAATTTACAGTTTGAAGATGTCCCTTTGAGCCTGAAAACTCCTTGGGGCAGGGATTATGGGTTTGATGTGACACGTTAACCAAATGTAAAGCACTGAGTGTAACAACCCAGAATTTCCTAAAAGATAAAGAATAATGATAATAATTCCCCTCCCCCATCCCCATCTCTGGAACATATATCTTTCTGTTACAAAGCTCTTTGCTTGCAAGAAGAAAGCTATTTATAGGTTGAAACAGATTTGCAATCATGTGTGATGGAGAAGGAAACTGAGGAGAAATATGCAAACCAAAAAAAGCAATGGCAAAAATTTGCATAGTTCTTTAAAGTTTTCTTCAAAAACCTCTGCAAAATACAACCATCTGTTTTTTAAGAATATCCTATGGGGGTAGCATGCCTGTTCTCTCTTCTTTTTCCTGCCTTTTTTTTTTTTTTCCCTACTTGTGGAACTGTGTCTCCCTTCAGCAGCAAAATGTGTGTAATCGTAAACTATTAGAGACAGACATCTGCATAGTAACCTGTACTGCTGTATTCAATTACTCAGTAAGTATTTTAAAGCAGTTACTATGTGCCAATTTAGCTCATGATGAAAATGTTTGTCGGAATAATATGTTTTATTCTCGGCACCTGCTATTTAATATTTGAGAGAGCTGGAGGTGTAATGAGGAAAGAGGAAAATATATGCTTGCAGCTCAAACATGAGCTGCAAAGGCAATTCTGGGGTGAAAAGTGGCACAGCTGAATGGAGACCAGAGCATTTTTCCTCCATTTGTAAACCAGGCACAGAATGACAAGCTAATTCCCAGCAGCCGAATGCGACAGGCATGGCCATTACCGAGGCTAGTTAATCTCCCAATCCATGTCTCTATTTGAAGAAAATGGTGCAAAAACAAAAACCAAAGCCTTTTTGTTGCCTGCATGAGCCAGCTCTGTGACTGGTAGTTTTTCCTGAGGACCCAGGGAACCCAGAGTCCACCTGTCCCTCCAGGGAGCCCCAGGTTGGGGCTGAGTGTGGATGGGGGGCTGAAATGAGGTGTGAAGATGCCATGGGCATCCATCCTGTGACAGCCCTGCAGAAATGCTCCTTAAATTAAATATAGCTTTGAAAGCACAAAGTCCTCTTCCATTTCCACAGTCAGTTGAGCAGCCAGGCAGGGAGTTCACAGCATCCAGGTAAGGTGGGGTTTAAATCAGCTGTTTGAGGCTGTGTGTGATTTCCATGGATGAGAATGGACCTGGAGTATGGCACGTGAGGCAGATGACAAACATGCAAACTCAAAGTGTCCAGCTGCCATTTTCTTTATTCTACCAGCTTTCTTCTTTTGAATGGTCCAGGAAGGACTGGTGTGCTGTGGTGCTAATGCAGCAAAGACATCTGCTGGTTTGATTTCACTCCCAGTATTGGTGTGTAATGGCTCGAGTGAGCATCATCTTGAATAGATTGCTAAGTGTACATAGACACCTAGATGGGTTTTAAAATGACATTTTCAGATTTGGATACCAAAACTAGACTTCTGAACCCATCTTGAACCACATAAACTGATTGTCTTGGTTCCACACAGTCTGAGCTGTTCATGGCTCCCAAAATCAGGCTGTTAATTTAGATGCTCACTTTTAAGTTTGGGATTTGATGTTAGACACCCACTTTTTCAACTCCTGGCATAGCTCTGTAAGATTCACATGAAGGCTCTGGTGGATTTCTAAGCTCACACTTCCAGCCACTGCCTGCCTGGAACAAATCATGAGTTCCAGCCAGCCCTTCTGCCGGTGAGCCGATGGAAACTCGCAGTGTTTCACAGGCTGAACGCCCCTGCAAATGCAGAAGGGATGCCGTGACACAGCCTGCCAGGGAAAGGCAGCTGGCAGGCTCCCGCCTTAGCACACAGAAGCCAGCTGCTCAAAAATGCATGGGGTGTATCCTGCAGGACGGCACACTGGATGCCTACAGTGACGAGATAATGTGACACACAGCGCTGTCAGCGAGCAGATGCACTGAATGCTAATAGGCTCTGCTCCTCTTCCCTGGTGAAGTCGGTCATAGTTTTGCTGTGAACTTTAGCAACAGATGGGAAACAGTGAGGTTGTGGAAGCTGATACTGAAAGAAGGGTGCTGTGATTCAAGCAGTGCAGTTATCCTGGGATAGTGCCGTTCCTTCGGGTTGTACTGGAGCCCCAGACATCTGGAAAAAAACATAACATTTGGGGGCAGGATCTGAGCTGGAAGCTGCACAGCACATTCAGCCTTCACCCTGCAAGCTCCTGCCTAGGGCCTCTTTTTGGTGTATCTGAGGTCAGTGTTTCCTCAGGTGACAGAAGGGAAAATAGTGAGCAAACAGCTTTGCTCCTGCTCACAGAGAAGAGCTTTTCTGCAGGGGAACTGGCTGTCCTCTCTTCCACCTCAATCCAAGGAGGAGCATGGAGGTCTCAGCTCTCCCCAAGCCAGTTCCTTCCTCACAGTTAAAGCAGCTGCCCTTGAAAACAAGTCTCCACTCTTCCTGCAGGAGCCTGAGTTCATACTGCTCCTCCTCCCCTGCCTCCAGGACAACGACTGTGTCATCCTTACCTCTCTCCAGCTAAAACTAAGCATGTACAGTTCTTTTCCAAAAAAAATTCTGTCCAGCCTCCTTCAGCTCAGTCATTCAGCTAGCACTCATGGTATATCATGGGGTTGGGGATGCTATGCCCAGGAGGGGTTTTCCCAGAATATCAGAAGATTAAAAAAATAAAAGCTCCTTTTTGGTATTTCCTTCTATTTTTTCACTGGGCACATATATTTTTGCCCAGTCTAGCTGGATGCCCTCCCTCAGCACCCTTTGAAGGATTGCTAACATCTGTAACACTGGGTAGATACTGTTCTACAGTGTTTTACTGACATTTGTAAATTTGGAAATAAGGTGTTGGGATAATATTTACAGAGAAGGAGTCAAACCAGCTAAGGATTTTAAACATTTGTTTTGTCTATACTAGTCTTCTGCAAACACCTTCCCCAATTTATAGGACTACAGAGCACAAAGGGAACTAGTCCAATACTCAATTTAAATCAGTTCACGGTTCAGCTAAAAGGCCACTGTCAGCCAGGCAGTGCAGTTACACTCCTAATAGGCGAAAGGAGTTCACACAAATAAGATAGGACAAAAGCAACATAAATCCTCATGGATTAACATCAGAGATCGTTACATGAATTAGCTGCTTTCTTTAAGCTAAAATTTGTCTGTTATTATAATAGTAAATGGTTCAACATCTTAGTCTTTGTCAGCAATCTAACTCCTAGCCACAGTGCCAGAGACCAGTGATAGATGACCAGGCTCTTTATAGAGATAAATGGAAATAACTACATCAAACTATGAAATAACATTCCAGCAGCATCCCTAGCAGTTACAGTGGCTGTAACCATTAAATTTCTTAAAAATGAGTAGAGCAGTTGATCTTCCAACTGATTTAATGGTCTAGTCCACCCATATAATCTAAGGTTTGATACCTGAGCTCCTCACACTGAACAGTCTGAGGCAAGCCCTGAAGAACAGCTCCAAAGTTTATTTTTCCTCCCTGCTTGCTTTCTTCTCAAGTGTAACTGGACATATTTTTTTCATTACAATTTTTTCCTCTTTTCTTTCGTCTCTCTTCCTATTTTTCACCCTAATTTCCACCTTTTCTCCTTTCTTTTTCTTGTGTTTGGTTTCCTACCTTTTCTTTCCCATGTGATGTAGCACAAGGGCAGCTCTGTCAAACAGTCAGGTTTCACCTTCCAGATGGGGACTTAAGATTTCTGAGATTCTTGGTTGTGAGCCAAGACCTCTCACTCCATCTGCCAAGACAGGTTTGCTCCCTGCATTTGGTTTCACCTCATCCTCGGGTCTGACAGCTTCACAGGCCCTCTTCCCAGGGAGAAAAGTGTCCTGTAGGACATCAAAGACCTGCTGCCTGAGAAAGTTAGGAACTAGGATAGTGGCCTGGTATGATATAGTGGGACATCACAGAACACAAGCAAGGGTTTTCCAAGAGGGGTGGGTTTGTTACCTGAACTACTGTCAATGAACTGAAGCTAAAATGTGTCTGGCCTGATGAGTGACTGGGTTCTCTGTATTCCAAATGTCTCAGAGATACAAGGTGATGAGATTATGCCTCAACCAACCTACTTGGTGCAAAAGAGTCACACCCCGACGGCTTCAGAGCAGTAGATAAGGGAGCTATCTGCTCCCCAGGCCTCAGGGAGCAGATAAAGTGCAGCCTCACAGGTGCAGACACGAAGCAGCTCTCTGTGATGACCAGAACCCAGCACCACCAGGGCTCAGCACACTCCACTCACCCAGGGATGCCAAAAACCAATGCAGCCCAGGGACCGTGGTGGTGCTTTCTCAGAGGCAGACAGCCTGGGGAATCTCCCTGGCTTTGTGTGACAAGGGAAACTTGAGAAGAAGGTTTTGAAGGGGGGGGTGAGGGCTGGGGAATGTGATCGTTCCCCCACTGCTGGGAGGCTCCTGCCGAGAGCCTCTGGTTGTCAGGAGCCGACCTGACCTACATTGTTAATTCCAATTGCCAGCAAGCGAGTGAGGAGGGCTGCTCGTACACAAATCTGATTAGGTGGAAGTTATTTTTTCTTCCTGCTCTGTGCCGAGGAAATTCCTGTGTTTGGCGAAGTTGCCTACGTGGGGGAGGACGAGGCATTAGGAACAGCTCGTCTGTGCTCAAAGGGCAGCAGCTCTGCCCCGCTCAGCTGTGTCAGCTCTGCAGCCCCAAAAGATCTGTCACGGGTCACCAGCCCTGAGTGCAGAGCCCATGAGAGGGGCCCTGTGGGGGGATGTCCTGCTCCAGGCAGCTCTCCCTGGCCAGGGTGAGCACGGGAAGCAGCAGAGACAGGTCAGGTTGCGCCTGTGTGTCCGTATGGAACCTCCTGCAAGGGGACAGAAATGACATCCCAGCAGCACACCTGCCTCCTCCCTTTATCTGCTACAGCATCACTCTGGCAGGGGCAGGGTGTGCACCACAGCCAGGGTCTTGCTCAGCCCCTTTGTGGGAGGCGAGGGCTGAGTTTTGGCCTGAGGAAAGCTGTGTGCTTCCTTGCCCAGTTAAATGGGAACTGGGGCAGTCGTGTTGTCACTCCTCTGCCCGTCTCAACAGCTGATCAGACATCAGTGGCCACCCAAACATTTGCAGCCGGTCGTAGTGGTGCTGAGGATGCAGGAGACTGCTTCAGGGATATGAAAGGATATTTCTGACAGCAGCCAAGGCTGCTGAGGTGCCTGAGGAAAATGTGGTGTCACTGCAGAGGCAGCTAGAGAGGAAGGAGAGATTTTCCTCCACCTTCTACACCTCCTTAGCCACCCACCTTTTTTTTTTTTTCTACTGGAAATATTTCAACTGCAATTAAAAAGGTGTTATTAGCATTTAATTGCTTTGGAGTCCTCGGTGTGATGTTGAGTCCCCACGCTGATGTCATCCTGGTTGTCATGGATACAGGTGAACAAGCTGCTGGAAGTGCAACATCAGCGCCAGGCTGGAGGGGGATGGGAGGATGGAGGAGGGGGAGACCTGAGGAGAAACCTGAGGCTGAGAATAGGAGAGCAGGAACAGCTGCAATCGCCAGGTGAGTGCGGCTGTCAGGGCCAGGAGCAGGAGTAGGGAGCACTTAACAAAGATATTGAGTCTAAGGCGTTGCATTCCTCCTCTCCAGTGTAAGATGGGAAGGCAGGAAGCTCCCTGACATTAAATACGACAAGAACAGTCCCCCCATGACAGCCAACAATTATGAGAAAAGCCCCGGCTGACGCATCTCCATGTGCACAGTAATTAGCAAGACAAGTAGTGTATTTCTCTTAGTTCAATCTGTCTAATAGGTAAGGAGGGAGTAGCAGAAATGAAGCAATGGGAAAAAGCCAGAAAAATATATATACTTACGGGAGTATTTTGGTTTTATGTATGCAAAAACCCAACTATGTATGTCTGGAGGAGATGAAGGAAGACTGAGGAACCAGGGATCTGTTCATATGCATCCATATAGAACTCTCATAAGAACTTTCTGAGTAACAACATAATAATAATAATATTGCAGGAATCCCCACCTAAAACACTTGCAGAAGTAGCTCCTCTGCCCTTTTCCCTTCTCCCTATTTTGTCTTGCTGAGAAAGAAATTAAAATGTATTTTTCATACAATATCTCTGGCACTCTTTTGTGCAATAATCCTCTTTCTGTGAAAGAGGCAGGTCAGCAATAGCTGCAGGCTCCTGCACAATCAGTGCTCATCTCATAAAAATCTCCAGCTTTCCCTGGGATTTTCCAGCCACAACCTATTAAGCATTTGGCTGTGACAAGAGGCCAGCCTGGGGGAGGGGCTGTTTCAGATGATGCCAGAACAAATTTGTATTTATTTATGGAGTGGTTGCCTGGATTTTTTTTTTTCTAATGGAGAAATTAGACTTTTAAAAATTATACATCTGGTTTAAATTAATCTTAATAGGAAGTTAGGGCTTGATACACTCTTTGGATTTTAGTCTAAATTTATTATTCTAAAAAACAAGTTTAGTTTTCAATCAGAGAAGGAGGCATGGAGTGAGCTTTCCCTATCTTATTCCCCTTCTTTAACGCCTGACTAAAGGTGTGATTTGCCAAGATTCAGAGGAAGGTCACATACTGGTCTCTAATATATGAATACCAGAACAATGAGTTACAGATAAGCTTTGCACTATGGCTGACTGCGAATCTGGTGATTTAATATTTCCTGTCAGCAAATTTTTATTCATTTAAATCCAAATTATGGGCTTCAGTACAAATATTTGCTAAGAACACTGGTAGAGAATTTTTGAAACTGTGAAAATGCATTTTTTCCTTGTAATTATGTAACCAGAACTCTGTTTTCTGAGGTCCAAAGTGTCTTTGTATTGCAGTTCAGACTGACTAGAATGCACACACATGTACAAAAATATGGTTGCAATCAAAATTAAACCCCCTGATTTGTGTGAATCAATTGCCCTGTCACCTCATATTTTTATTTTTAAATTTTTTAGGAGATGTAACTTTTTTCCCCTGTTCAGAGCAAACTTTTTTGTTTAAAAACATAATTTTTGGCTGAGCCTAATAGGTTTTATGCAACCACAAGTGTAACAAACAAGCTGTTGACGAGATATTTATTTTTCCCTCAAGTCCCATCTTGAAACCACCTCATTTTGGCGACCACCACCAAGCTTTAGATGTGGACAGCTTCCAGCAACCTCTGCAGGGATGCCTTTGATTTCCCACCACAACGGGTGCAGCCTCTCCCTCAGTGTGACTGTGTGTGGCACTGGCAGGGCTGGGCTGGCAGGTGGGTGGGCTGGGGGGCTTCCCAGGGCCCTGTCCATGAGAGGACAGGAGACATCCAGACTGCCAAACCCCATCCTCTCCTGGCAGCTGGGTCCTGGGGATCCTCCAGCCACCTCGGAAAGCCATCAGTCCGCTCATGCCCCAAGCTCCTCTCCTTCCCAGCTCCAAGGTGCAAGTTCCTATAAACTTTTTATGTAGATATTGGAAAGATATTCTTTACTGAGAGGGTGGTGAGACACTGGAACAGTTGCCCAGGAAGCTGTGGTTGACCCATCCCTGGAGGTGGTCAAGACCAGGTTGGATGTTGCTCTGAGCAACCTGGTCTAGTGGAAGGTGTCCCTGCCCATATGGGAGGTTTGGAAGTAGATGATCTTTAAGGTCCTTTGCAACCCAAACCATTCTATGATTCTATTATTCTATGATTCTATTATTCTATTATTCTGTTCGGCCACTGTCTGAGCTGAAATCCTTCCTCCTACCTAGTAAAATAAAAAAATACAAGTGAATTTGGGAGATGGAAATAATACATTAACTTCAAGGAGAAGAAGCAGCCATGTCTGACTGAAGAACACACAATACCCAAGGAGGTAGCTTCACCAAGAATCAGGGATCCTTCCTGGCTCAAAATAACCTTGTCAGGACTGTTTCTGCAAGAGTTCACACCTAGCCTCAGCTGAGACCAGGCTCTGTGCTGCACAGAGCCAAGGGTGTCTCTTGAGCCTGCACAAACCTGGCACCGATGGTGAAAAGTCAGAGCAGAGCTGTAACACATCAGGACCTGGTGCTCGATATCCACTGGCCCACCCAGCATTGTATGGCACTGACGGCATTTGCTTTTGCACAAGGCTGGGGATCCTGGTCAGTCCCCACCGGTGTTTGGGTGCAGCCACTCTGCTCCAAAAATGGATCTTCTAAACCAGCAGGAGGGTGTCAGTGAGGCACAGGACCTTGAACCTCATTACTGGGAGTGTTGGGGCTGAACAAAGTGACACAGTTCAGCCTCTATAGATGGAATTTGTCTCAGGATCCTTTCATTGTTCTTGTTATTCTCTACCTACCCCACCACCTCACCCTTCCACCCTGCCTTCCCACACCCCTCCCCCTTTTCTTTTTCTCTCCATAATCTTTTTAATCTACAGCATGGAGAAAATATTTTTCCGTACTATCAATAACAGAAGGGGTTTTCATCTTCTGCCTCTAATCCACTGTGTAGAGCATGGCAAACTGTGAATAAGTCTATTCCAAAACAGATATTAAAAATGTGCTGTCAATTTAAGTCACATATGTGCCTAAAGATGTTTTATACTCTACTGTCACGAACAACACCTACAATCTGCTAGAAATTAACAGGATAGGAGGATGCAAAACTCATCTCTTTAGTTCAGTGAGCATTTGATGGACACTTTAGGTTGGATTTATCTCATATAACTTGCAGTGTCCACTGCTGAGCTACTTACTTTGTGCTTTCTGTAGTCAAAAGAAAGCAAGAAGCAGATGCAGTTAGAGAGCAGTTCATGTGCTTTCTTTGCTTGAGCTTCTGTGTTAGGGTGAGGTGAATGCACCAGGTGTATTGACCAGCTTCCACTGACTGCATGTGGTGTCCAAGGAGAGTAGATGGAAGCCTGGGCTGAGAGTCTGGACCAATTCACATTCTTTATATGCAGTTTCATCTGGGCAGTTTTCCACTCCTTTTCTTCTCAGTATGATCTTGCAGTAAGTCCTTACGTAAGGAAGAAAATAGTATTGGAGAAAGAAGATGCTAATATATACAGGTCATTGGGGAAGCACAGTGGAAGTACCTTGAAATGCACCAAAAATGTCTAATGCTGAAAATGTGTTAATTTCTTTGTATTTATGTCATCAAACCTCCTAAACTTTTCCATGTTTAGCTTATTATGTGTCATGAGAATGCCTGCAAGTGTCTGGCACGTTATGAATGTATCTATGGTGTCTCCTCCCTTTCTGCTCTTTTCTTTTCTTTTTCTTCCCCCCCCCCCCCCCCCATAAATGTAAATAAGGAAAGCCAACACAACAGAACAAATTCAAGTTTTTACTATATTGGTGTGTACATCTGCATATTCAGACATGTAGTCTTAATTAGTAAAATCTTGACTTAAGACTCTAAGGAGCGATTGTGTTACGCAGTTACTGTAATCAGCAGCCAGTCTCTGGTGAAGTCAGCAAGTTACTCCCATTTGAATTTGCTGAATTTAGCTACAGTGCTTTACTTCATTTTCTAGCCCTGCCTCCATCCCCTGTTTTGTGTGAAATGAAATAAGTAATTTTCGGTTTAGCTTCTCGCCGATAGTGATCTGTGTCACAAAATCACCTCACACCAGACATCCTGCTTGACTGCAACTTCTGAAAACCTGATAGCTGAGCCTCGGCTGCAGACATGCTCAAGGAAGGGTTTACATATGGCTTCTCAAAGGCATCCCTTCTGCAGCAAAGGGTGCTCACAGGTGAGTGCTAAAATAACTAACTGGACAGCGTGGGGGGAAACTTCTGGTTTCGTATCTGTTGCCTCTGCTGCTACTTTCCTTTTATTAGCCCAAGCAAGAAAAAAAAAATCACCCCAAAACAGAACAAAGAAAAAAGAAAAAACCAAAATCGCTAAGAAAAAAAGAATCACGTAAAATCAATAGAAAATATTTCACCCCAGTGAAGCCTCTAGGTTAAGAATATCTCATTTATATTTTACCAACAGTTGTCACCGCAGGAATTGGTCACTGTAGGCTTATAATCACTTGGTTTCAAAGGGGGAAATCTTTACTCTCACCTCCTTTCTCTGTCTTTAAATTACTACTTGGAGTGTTAGTCTTTATTGCTGCAGTCCTTATCAGCAGAGCAGGAGACAGTGATTGCCTTGTATCTGAAAACTACAGTGAAATTAAACCTTAATTAGTTGTTTAAATGGGGTATGATATAGACCTTGAAGGACTTAAAGATACGTATCTCAAATTGGTTTCAGGTTTACTGTGAAGGTCTGAGCATATGCAGCTTGGATGATTAAAAGGAAATATGCTGAACTGTCTTCCAGGAAAAAATCGGATCATTTAGTATGATGTCATTACTGAAATTACAAGAGGAAAACCAGAGAATATTTTCCATGCGTGGTCTACCATTTCCTCCCTCTGGGATGACAGGTCATAGCTTATTTATGCACCACATTCTCTCCAAAGCAGAGCAAAAACAAACAGCCAAAATAAATAGATGAAAAATGGCAACATAAGTGTTTACTCATTTCTTGCAAACTCTCTTACGGGAAAAAAAGATGAAACCTTTTGAAAATGTTAATAAGAAGGGGCAGGAGGAAGAGATCGAAACAAGCGGGTGCCCATGGCACCAAAGACAGATTTAGCAAGCTTGTGGTAGACAAACACCTGACCAAAAAGGCATGAAACACTCTAGCCTCACCTTCCAGGGAGTGTCTTGGAGCATGCACACTCCTGGGTGAACTTGGCCCCGAGTCATTGAAGGAGCTTCCAACCCAAACAACTGTCATGTTCCATATTTCCCATAAAAGCAGCTCTTAGCTAAAACCCCACGTCTCACTTGGCCAGCAGGAACCTGCCAAGTGACTCATGGAGCGAATCCGCTCCCTGCACGCTTTCCACTTTCCTGGAAAGAGGCACCACAGCAGTAACACACACAGTATAAAATTGCTATGCAGCTCTGACTCCAGATGTTAAATAGCAGGGTAGGACCACTGCTGTCAGAAATAAAAGGCGTGCAAAGGCAACCCACGGCCTCCTGTTCCACAGATATGGGGCTGTGGCTGCCCTGGAGTTTAAAGGCTGGAGGCACTTTGGTAGAATGAGCTGGGGGAGAGCTGGTGTGGATCTCACAAAACTGCTTACACCCAGATTTTGACTAAGAGTGTTCTGCTGTGCTTATAGTACATAGGGTTGGAATCTGAGAGGGACAAGGAGAGAGAGAAGAGGGAAAAGGAGTAAATACATAAGTGTGAATTCTGCTCTCCTCAGAACCGATCACAAGGTGATTTTGAACCACAGCCTTCCCTGTGGCAGTTGGCTTCAGCAGTAAAAGGTTCCCCAGGGAAGCAGTCACAGCACCAAGCCTGCCAGAATTCAAGAAGGCAGGCACCTAGTGGAATCCTTGGGGCTGTCCTGTGCAGAGCAAGGAGCTGGACTTCTGCAAGGGACCCACAAGATAATCCTTGTGGGTCCCTTCCCACTCAGGTTATTCTATACTTCTATGACTATGAAGAAGACTTTAAGAGATTTCTCTGCTATTACTTCTTATTAACTTCCATGCAATAGTGTTGGAACAGTAGATGGTTACAGCAAGATGGTTTAGTTTAAATATGTTTTGGAAATATATCATAATAGAGGCACTGGGTGTCTCGAGAATCTCAGTTCCTGTTCATAACATGCAGTCATGGAATCACAGGATGATTGAGGTTGGAAGAGGCCTCTGGATGTCATTTGGACCAACCCCCTTGCTCCCTGCAACCAACTAGAGCTGGTTGCCCAAGACTATATTCAGGGAGCTTTTGAATGTCTCTAAGGATCAAGAGTCCACCACCTCTCTGGGCAACCTGTGGCAGTGCTCAGTCAACCTCACAGATAAAAAGTGTTTGCTGGTGTTCAGGTGGAGCCTCCTGTGCTTCAGTTTGTGCCAAGTGTCTCTGGTCCTGTCACTGGGCACCGCTGAGAAGAGGCTGGCTCCAATTTTTTGCATCCTCCCTTCATGTATTTGTTCTCATTGATGAGAAACATCCCGAACCTTCCCTTCTTCATGGTGAACAGTCCCAACTTGCTCAATATTTTCTCACAGGAGGGGTGCTCCAGACCCTTAATTGTGGCCCTTTGATGTATCTCTCCAGTTTATCTGGTTCTCTGTTGTATTTGGGAGCCCAGAACTGGACCCAGCATTTCACCTGTGGCCTCACTAGTGCTTGAGAAAAGGGGAAGGATCTCCTCCCTTGGCCTGCTGGCACCACTCTCCTAATGCAGCCCAGGGTACTGTGTGCCTTCTTTGACACAAGGGCACATGACTGGCTCATGTTCAGCCCTGGCAGCACAACTCTCTGCCATATCAGCCACTCCTCCCCATCTGGGGTCATTGGCATCCTCGTTGAGAGAAAACTCTGCCCTGTCATCCAGATATTGAATGAAGATGTTAAACAGGACTGAAGCCAGTATTGACCCATGGGATACCATGCTAGTTACTGGTCTCCACTGTCCTCTTCTTTTTGTCACCTATATATCATGTGATTTATTAAATATAACCATAAAACCATGTTCATTTGTCTATACCAACTGTGATAACAAAAATAAAATGTAATTTAAAAAGCACAAACAACCTTAGAATAAATATTAAAAAAAAAATATTCAAAAGGGAATTTCCAGGCCTCATATGTGAAGGACAGGAGAACAAGATGAACTTTGTGCTCTACCTGCAGTGAATTTAATGAAGAACTGCTCATTAACTGGTTGTTTGAACCCCTTACCTAACCATCACTTGGGCTTATAGAACTGTAATTTTAGAGCATGGAGATATCCTAGATAAAAGCTTTTGTTTTACTTGCAGCATTATATTCTCTCATGATACTATCTGAGAGAAAAAACACAGTGAAAAAATTAGGAAAGGAAAAACAAGGTGAATTCTAAGTATAATGGTGTTAAAACATAAAGAACATTTTTGTACCTGCAGGGATCCTGTGTTTTGTATCCTTTTTTTCTGGGCTACACAAAAGGCAGACTCAAATGCTTCCAGAAAATATTCTCTGTGTTTCCAAAAAACTAATCATGACTATTTGCCCTTCAAGTAAGAGCATTCAAATAATTTGTGGTATGGCCAAATGTCCTGTTAATGGCTGGCCTCCAGAAGTGTAGCAGCCTTAACACTAGTGACTACCTTGGTTACTGCATGAGCAGTTTCTCCCTCAGGCTAAAACAAAAGAAGGAAAAAAACCCCACAACTCCACAACCTCTCCCTGAATCCCACTTTGTTGCTAATTTCAAAATTCTGGAGGAACAAATGCTAGCCAGCATTCAGGTAAGGAAATTTTAATTCATGAAGATGTTATGGAAAACCTTGCTGATTAAAATTTGGTTTTAGAAGGGTTTCTGTGATTTAGTAAATTGTGTCCTACAAAAGGCTTTTTCCTGTGGTCACATAGTGCATTCATACGGTGTTTTGTGTTGGAGAGACACTTTTGCTCTGCACTACGATGTCATTTGGTGAGAACAAGGTCTTCTGTTCCTGCACCAGCTCTCTCCCACCCTCCTCCAGGAGGCTGCCTCCCTTCTCTTCCCAGACAGTCCTGCTGCCACAGCCATGTGTGTCTCCGGTGGGGGCTTCCAGCAGGCTCAGCATCTCTCAGCCCGCCAGGGCACAAGCAGGAGATGTGGGCTGCAGAATTTAAAATCAATGCTAGACCTTCAGAGACATGACCTGAATGCAAACAGGGTTTGCCTATTACAGTGATTTCATTATTATTTGATTCCTGAAGTGTCAATTCCTTTATAGAATTTGGGCTCTAATAGCTTGATATTGACAAGAAATAAGACGATCTCAGGTCCTCTGTGACTGACATCATTTAATAGCAAGAGGTAGCCAAGAGATGCATTAGGGATGCCACTAGGCAAGTTCCTGAAGCAAACAATGCAGAAATAGACAATGTTGAACTATTGCCTCTTTCCCCTCCCTCCCAGCACCAGCCTTCCCCTGGAGGCAAACCCTGCGGCACAGTCCCCATCCCTTGGGGTGGCTTTTGGGCACATCCCTTGTCACACTTGCCCTACTCCCTGGCTGTGCCAACACTTTGCACAGCTCAGGCCCTGCAGTGCTGCTCGTGCCAAGACACCCCCACATCACACCTTTACACTGCCCAGCTGCACAAGCAGCAAACAACCCTGCTAATGTCATGCTACATCGAGGCCAAGGAGCCCCCCAGAAGAGATCCCTTCTGCTCCTTTCTCCCTCCTGCACACCCAGGCCACAGTTAGAGCTGAAACCTGCTGTGCTCTTGGTGAGCACAACACAAGCAACACCTCACTGAACAGCCCCTAGTGGGATCACAGACTGGGGAACAACAGACTTCTGTCCTTGAAGGGAGCGGAGTAGTGAGGCCCACTGGGCATCCTGGGAATCATTCTGCTCTGGGAACCACTTGGAGAATCATTCTGCTTAATTTTCACATCAATCAGCAGCATCCAGAATAGTTAGGCAGGTATTTCTGAGCTTGCAACACAGCTGTGAGTAGGCAAGACACACAAAGAGAGTGCTAGAAGAAAGAGGACATCATGTCATTGAAGGTGCAGCCTCAGCAGAGGAAAAAGGATTGATGCTGAGAGTGGTAAAGATGATACATCTGGAAAAATTTTATGGAAAAATCTACTCCCTGTAGTACATTTGCCATATGCTTTGGCAGTATGAGAGATAGAGGATATACAAATGTCACATTTGTTTAGTGCTGGCACCAAGCAACTCATCGATCTCTGGCATGCAGGTACCAAACTTTGACAGAGCAGAGAAACATCTTTCTCCCCTGTCACATACATCTTGTGTGAAGCATTTGAGGCAAACAGTTATGTAGGAAATGTCTCAGGAGCCACCAGCCAGAGCACCAAGATGTGTGTTGGATTTTGTTTCACTGGAAGTGAACCATTGTGCTTCTGGACTACGGGCACCTGTTGTATTTGGGTAGTAAACCAAAACACAGTGTGAGCATGGAGCTCATTCCCCAGAAGAATGCTATCAAATTGATTAATCAAACCTACAATCTTCAAAAATTGCAGTTAATTATGCCTGGTTTGCCTAAATGTGATTGTACTTTTGCACCAAGCTGCTCTGTGAGTATTTCCAAACCACTTCTTCATTCTAAACCTGGGAATAGAAATAATCACATATGCCTTTTAAAAAGAGAACACAGTGATCCTAGGACTGCCCATATTACTTTTTGTAGAAATACTTCTGGCACTGACCAAAGGTGATCTGGCTTTTATGTAGGGCAGCTCCTGCGACAGATGAGAATAAACTGTTGATCTGCTTCATTTGTTCTTGTGTTACAACACTAACAAATGCCATGCCCCTCTTAAAAACCTCATTTACAGAGCTCCAGTCCCAGGATCATATTGTTTGCAACAACCCTTTTGAAGAGTTAATTTTTCTAGGGAATGGCAAGAGGCCAGACTGCAGCCCTTTACAGGGACAGATTCAGTCACATGTAGGCTGCTGCAGTCTGGGGGCCAAGCTGGGGCAGCAAAGGCTGTGGGAAGAACTGCCTGTGCTCTACAAGCAGTGTTTGGTCTTTGGACATAACACACAAATGTCTTAGCTTTCTGAAACAACTTATTTTTCTTTTCTTCTCATTTTTTTTTTTTCTACTTTTTTGAAAGAGGAGGGGATGCAGGAGAGGATGGGTGTTAGACACAACAGTAGTTTGGTCTTCCTTTGATCACTATAAGAAAGGACCACCTGGCCTGGAAAGCACTGAGATGATCACAGCAAAGGAGAAATGATACCCTGCCTGAGTGCCTGAATGCTCTCTGGTTGAAGAGAGCTCTGTCCTTATCCTTCCCCCTTTCCTCTGAGGAGGTTTTCTTTCACACATCCTCTTCTTGCAGTAGTTTGAGTGGAGTTCTTCTTGCAGAGTTGGAGCCCTCTCACACACGGAGAGGTGTCTCAGTGGTGTGTCATTTACTCATTTCCTTACCCTATCTATGAAATATCACAACTCTTCTTTCCTGATGGCTTGAATGCATCACATTCAGTGAAGCTGCTCCTCAGAGAGCTTTTGAAGAACAGTAATAATGAAACCTCTCCAGTGCATTTTATCCAGTGTGTGAAACCCAAACTTGTGGCACCTTTATCATCCCTTCTCTATCTGGGCTTGAAGCATCAACATACAAAACACTCAAGTGCTCTGTTCCTCAAAGCTGTCTCCAGTCAATAAACCCCTGCCACATGTAAGGGATTAAATTCACACCTTTTGTGAGAGTCAAAGAAAGCCAGAGCTAGAAATTGTCCATAATGCACTCAGAGCAGCTTCTTCAGCTTCTGAGGGGGTTTGTGTGGATGTGTGTGTGTTAAACGTGAGGTGGCCCTTGCACTCCACAGTCTGTGCTCCTCTAGACTCTTTTTATCTACATCTCCATGCAGCTGATGCACTACAAAGCAAAGGAGTTCAGGCTACTGTGGTAGTCAGGTTTTTGTGAATTCCACCCCTCCTGGATGACTATTTACACGGGCACTGCTGTTTGAGAGGGAAAGATTCTCACTCAGTTTCTGACATTTCCCTTCCACTGCATCCACACAATTGCTCTGCTTATAACAGTTTCTGCAAGGAAAAAAGAATCCGTTAGAAGTACATCACTATATTTTCTGTCATCAAAGAAACCAATTTTACCAGAGCCTTATTAATAGAGGAGGTAGAAGTAGAACTGTAACAGCAAAAACCCAGTAGGCATAATATGCTTGGGTTTATTTTCTTTTTTTCTTTTTTTTTTTTTTCTTATTAATGCTAATCCCACATTGCTTATTGCTTTTTTGGAAGAGTCTGATTAGAACAAAAAGAACTGATATTAGCATTAATTGAGAAAAGTTAATTTTACAATGCAGACAGGTAAATGGCCTGCTCAGGACACTGCAAAACTGATGAAACCCAGATCCTTGCTACCGTTTTCAGAGGGAGGTATTAAGGGCCTGTTAATTCTGCATTATGTATTAGTAATTATGCATCTATTTTTCTTCTGCCAACAAAACCTGATTACTTCAGAATAATTTTTTCTTTCACTCTTTCTGCTTTATTACCAAGCAGTGATGGATGATAGCTGAATATCTACAAACTTCCCATGCTTTTCTACCCAGTTTCTGCACCTGCCTCTGGCAGCATGTATGTAGATTCACCACTGAGCCCAGTGTTGGCAGTGTCTGTTGAATTTACTGAGATTAGGCCATGACCTTTCATATCCAGTTCTCTGCTGAGGAATGTGCTGAACTGATGGACCAAAGGAAGTGCTTGTTTTCAGTGTTATCCAGAAATTATAAAAATATAAAATAAAACTAACCCTGCAAGAATGATAACACTTGGAATTATCAGAGCAAACAAACAGGACTCCCGCTCCAATTTGCTGCAAAGCCTCTGTAAAATAATAGTCTTTAAATCAGATGCTCAGTTATCTTTTAACTCTGTGGATCTCTCCACTTTGGTCTGCTCCTGTGGAACAGCAACATCAAAGCCACACTGCAGGAGGAGCCATGTCCTGCAGCCCTTCTACTTGGAGCACTTTGCTTCTGCCTTTTGGACTCCCTGGAGTGAGACAGGGCATCTCCAGCTGCTCTCCTGTCAGATGGATACTGGGAGCAGAAATCAAGGTCTGTGAGGACTCATGTCAGGAAGACCCCCTAAAGGTTGTGGTTCTCTGGCCTTTCTTCTACAGTTTCTTTCACAAGAAACATTGTGGTCCCTCACTGGCTGACCAGCCAAGAGGGCCAAAACCCAGACTATTAAAATATGAAGAATGCATAAAATTAGCAGCCATGATTTGTGCATAAAACATGACAAATTTAATATACCTTAAAAAACTAATTTTGTTTTGCATTGATGGCCTTAATTCACTCTTTCTTCTGTAATTATGAATGTGAGATGTCAGAAGAGTTGGACAAAGAAATCTCATTATTTTAATTCTAAAGGTTTATGGGGTTTTTTCATCCATATTGTGCTTTGATTTTGGCATTTGTGCTTTTTTATATCTTAATGCATCACAGAGTTTGGGCAATTTGGCACAGAAT
Organism: Lophotriccus pileatus; assembly: GCA_035583135.1. Lineage (NCBI taxonomy): Eukaryota > Metazoa > Chordata > Aves > Passeriformes > Tyrannidae > Lophotriccus > Lophotriccus pileatus. The sequence goes on from JAWWES010000001.1 coordinate 109,619,648, forward strand.
AAAAGGAACAAAATTAAATTATAAAATGTCATAAATCTCCTCTCTGCTATTTGTTTGCACCACTAAATCTTGAGGTGTTAATTTTAATCCTAAATTTCTGTTGGAGATGAAGCATGGAAATCATCAGTGCTTATTTTCATTGGATTACTTTTGCCTTCTCAGATAATTCTGAAGAGTCGGGCCTTGACATTTTTCTTACTTGTCCTTTTGAACCTGCAAATTATAATTCATAAAACATTTTTTGATAAAATCCTAACAACTTCACCATGTTTTTTCACAAAGTTTTAAAGAAGCCCTGATTGCTTATGCATTGTCCCTCTTTATTGTATTATTGACCCTCATTCCATCTTGGTCCTTTCCCTAAGGAAACCCTGCTGAAAGAAAAGGTATTTTTGCTGGGGCAGTGAGGAATGTTTGCCCAGACAGATGGCCTTGGGGATCAAAAATAGTCTGTGTCCAGCTGACTTCTGGTGAGGTGGGAGGTAGGGGCAGTCACATCTGTCTGTGCACATCTGTGCACTCCTCTCATTGCCCACAGAAACCATGCCAAGTGAATCTTTTTTTTCCCTGTGGAAAGGGAAAGTCATGCTGAAGAACTAACACAGCCTTGCCTATATGCATTTTTCAGGGGACTTTCTGAAGACTATTAGCAAGTTTTTAACTCATCCCCTTTTTCATCATAGAATTTGGTTGGTTTGGGTTAGAAGGCACCTTAAAGATCCTATAGTTCCAACCCCCCTGTCATCCTACCTATTTGCTGGCTCTCCTTTTATGAGTGTCAGGACACACAAATGGGTTATGTTGTCTTCTTTTTGGTGTTTGCCAGTCTGAAGGAGATATAGGAGCTCAACCTAAAAGCACTTAATGGTGTTTAAGGAGTTGGTATTAAATAATTTGTTCAGGTGAAGACAGGTAAAAATCAGAATGTCCACCCCAACACCAGCTGGAGTGAGTCCTGGTACAACTGTCACCTGCAGCCTTCTCCAAGTCAGAGTTTTCCTCTTCTTCTCTAAAAAGCCGCACACAGGTAAGAGATAAAGAGGAAGGGCCAAACTCTGAAGGACAGTACCTACCTCTTTTCCTGAGCCCTTTCACGGGTACATGCTGCCCTGAGAAATTAAGGCGAGTTAAAACAAAGGAATCACTTCATAATTTAGGTCTGTGGCAGAACATTAAAGTGTTTCCGAAAACTGAAGCCCTCGAGACTTGAAGATACTGTGGTTTGGCCGGCACTGCCTTCGCATCACAATTGTTTGCCTAAGGTGGCATTCGTGCAGTTCCCGCCCGGCAACTGGGGAATTGTTTCTGCCTTCCTTTACAGCCGAGCAACCACTGCCCCCAAGTGCCCATTTGGAGGCTATTTTTTTAAGCTGGGGGTTCACAGGGTTTTTACAGAATCACAGAATGAGTAAGGCTGGAAGGGACCACAGCGGATCATCTGGTCCCACCCCCCTGTGCAAGAAGGGTCATCCCAGAGCACACAGAACAGGATTGCATCCACAAAGTTCTTGAATATCCCCGATGAGGGAGACTCCACAACCTCTCTGGGCAATCCGTTCCAGTGCTCGGTCACTGCACAGTAAAGAAGCTCTTCCTCACGTTCAAGTGGAAATTTCCTTGCATCAGTTTCTGCCCATTGCCTCATGTGCTGTTGCCTGGTACCCCAAGAAGAGCATGGATCCATCCTGTGTGTGATGCTGGGGGTGGCAATGAGGCCCCCACCAGTCTCTGTCTGTATGTTCTCAGCCTGCCTAGCGCTGGCAGCTGCTCACACAGCTGAGTCACTGCCTTTAGAATCCCACAACCCATTTTCTCCCCACTAAACGCCCATTGCTTCTCAGAAACCATGTTTTTTTAATGTCTCCATTTCCTATGGTATTGCCTTTAAACCCTGCGCAGTGAAAATACATCCCTTGAAAGCCATTTCGTTGTCAAGATCAGTGCCAGACTACCATAAGTTTTGGTCTTCCATACACTGAAAAAAACCCAGGTTTCCTTATGTCTCCCTCCTGAGCATGGCTGTTTGTTGTCCAGCATCATTATGTCTTCTCTTTTCTTTTCAAATCAAATGCATTCTTAGCATTCTCCAGCATTCATTTTCCCAGCAAAAAGGTATTTCCCCTGTAAGGCTCAGGTCCTTTCTTCCTTGAGCAATTACCTCCTTCTTTCTGCTTCATTCAAATGTATTGAAGGTAATTAAACATGTTCATTTAGTGTGCACAATGTATCCTAAATACAATATTGCTTTGTATTTAGGATAGCCAGATATGAATGGATTAATGGTATTTGAATCTCAGGTATCTGGTATTACAGTTGAATAAAACAGGCCGTGAACACACACTACAATAATATGTACTTGAAATGAAGGGTGGAAAGAAGAGAGATCACAATAATGCTTTCCAGCCCCAGTAGATTTGTGATTTGTGCTAACTTGGCTGCAATAATCTTGCATATTTAGGTTGATGTGTCCATCAAAAATGTTGGCATGAAAACCAAGGATAAAATTAGATGTCAGTACGTTAAAAGCCATTTTCTTACTCCGTGACAGAGACAGCCTACTGTCATCCCTTTTTTACTACTGGAAACTCAGAGCAACTGATTTAAGAGTTCAGTCTGTAATGTGTACACACACGTTAGAAAAACATATGGAAGGGCTTTTTCTATTCAGGCCAGTGAGTAACACAGCAGTGTCTGGATTCCTCTCCCACACACTGAGTGACTGAGCAGGAACTCTGTTGGTAGGTTGAGCAAGGGGAAAAAAAAGTCCTGTTTTGTTAATGTGATACTTTGCAATCAGGTCAGCAACTCTTGTGAAGCTGCTCTACCAATGACTCCCCAGTGGTATCATGACTTTAGAAAACCTGTCTGAAAGCAACAAATAATTGCCAGCAGGCAAAAGAGAATTTTAAGAAAAAGAAAAACATCAGGAGAGAAAACATGAAATCAGGTACCTACCTTTTCTGCCCAGGAGGCAGGTGAGAATCCTGTAGCCTGTGGTGCTCAGGGCAGGGGGATTTCAAGGGAAAACCTCCAGGGCAAAGCTCCGTTGTTGGGAGCTGCTGAGCAGGTCCACTCTTGGTTAAAAACTGGCCATTCTTTTTCCACCTCATGCTTCATCTTACTTTTGATTACTCCTGGGGTTTACTCTTTAACCTTTCTGTATACGAACTAAACACACTCACTTTGTTTTTACTGAAGCTGAAACACTGGTGGATAGGGAACCTTGCAAGAAAGACCAGACCCAGTTATGCACTTAAATAGACTAGAGAAATACACAGCCATAACATCTTGGAGTCTCTCTTTCATAAGTCAGTGGCCATCTGATTTTGGAAGCGTCTAACATGAGTAGAAAAGACCTGTGTGAACTCAAGGTGCTCTTTCATCCTTTGGAGGCAGTGTGCCATAGAAATTGGAAATTAACTTTTCTTCAGGTTTTTTAGCTTGCATTTTCACTTTCCACCAGCTCAGTGTTTCATGCTGTTTCCAGGTTAACCAGTGCCCGTAGGTGACTGAGTTTTGCTCAGCCTGAGTATTTGAGGAAACATGCACGTGATGTGTTTGAGATACGACACAACCATAAGATACAGGGAGGAATGAGCCTGTTGGGAAGTACTTTGCTTATGGAGGGAACTTTCACTGGGCTTGGTGTAACAGTGAAAAGGGCCTCACTGGCTAGGGCGGCCAGAGCATGTTATGTTGCATAAGCAAGGCTGACTGCCTTTCCCTGGTTGAAGAGCTGCTCTATCCTAGCACTGTCAGGAACTGTTATTTCCAGAACTGTGAGCCTGTTGGTTATCCATTTGTGTTTCACACATACCCTGCCTTTCCAGACAGACAAGAGTATTTCCAGGCAGGCTGAGCCTTATTAACTACGTAATACAGAACAGAAATATACATTCATAATTTACACATGGCTGAAAAAGCAATTGTAAACTCTTAAACAATCAGCATTACGGTTTGGATTTGGTTATGTTACATGATGGTATGAGCTTTGGAACAAATTAAATGCAAATTTGCAGTGTCTGAGTATTTGGTAGTGCTAGAGATTCCCCCCTGCCCACCCCTTCCTAGATAGCATCTAATCAACTTTCTAATGTATTTATTGTCAAAAATAGGATTGAGTTATGTGATGCACATTACTTATTCCATTTCCACACTGCACTGGCTTGTTCACAGGCCAGATTTAACACGGATACCACAGCAAGCTTTTCAGACAAACAATAGATTGCAAAAGCGCATTAACCAACATTTTATTCTAGCCTTGCACTAACAGTGCTGTAAACAGGATCATGTTCTTCACTGTATCTTGGCATCTTAATTAGACTCGCCTTCAACTAATTAATTACCAGCTCATTTTATTAGACCTGCTAGCCAAGGTACTTTGGATTTTAAAAAGCCCTTATGTTCACTTTCTTATTCATGTCCTGTTTCTCATTCAAAAACACTGAGGGACTCTTCTTCCTCCCCGTTGCCCTGGTTCCCTCTGTGTGCCTGGCAGTTTAACTGCTCCCTTCCCTGCTGCCTTCCAGGTGTAGGGTCATGCAAAAATACCAATGAAACATTTATCAAAAACCTCAGATGCACCTGTCTGAGTTCAGCTCCTGTTCAAAATGAGCTGCAGATCACAGGGATGTTGTGCGTGTTTCATTAACTTTTCATCAAATCTAGACACTAGGTTTCTCCACTAGAACTTTCCTTAATGAACTACCTGATTATTCACTGCCAGACAGCTTTTTCCACTCTGAACTACTCTGTGGAAACTATCCCGTGGGGTGAATTGCACAGTAGCTTCTGCTAGGAATAGCAGCCTTCTTTTCCTTCCCTTCTGACAAAAGACAAAGCCATGCAAATGTGTACGGCCTTGAAACTGGAATTCTTGCTCTGGGATGTGACCTGAGGAAAATTGGATTAATTCAAACCTGGGTGGAATAGAAAAGGAAGAATCTGCAGCTTATCCACACAGACGATGAAGACAGAAATAAAAGGAGACTGGTTTTGAATTTTGAACCTGAATTTGTAGGGCACATGCAGCTTTTGGGGTTTTCTCATACTCAGGAATTAAAAGAGATTCAAGACTGGCACTGTGCACCTTGGGAGCAGTCCCATGGGGACACTCGGTGGCTTTAACCTGCAGGTGGCACACGGAGAGCACTGAGCGAAGAAAAAAACAAATGGGCACAAAGACCCCGGGGCTGGCGATAACAAAGAGAATTTCCTTCTGATTAAATGCAGCCTTTGCATCTCAAAGTGCTGTAGCAGCTTTCAGGTGCCTTGAAAGACATGCTCACAAACACATTTGCCATTAGTGATATGCTCAGGGAGAAAGGAAGGGAAGGCAAGGCAAGGGGAACAACTGGTGATAGTAGTTTAAAACAGAACTATTCTTCTGCAGGTAAAACTGATCTCAAAACCTGTCATAGCTAAAGAAAAAAATTTGGGGGAAGAGAAGGTCTTCTTCACTGGAGAGCAAATACCTGCAAAAGAAGTTAAGCCTCCTATGATTTGGCATACATACTACTGAGAAATTTGTGGCCCAGCCTACAACAACACATACAGGAGTTTGACTCTGCATTAGTTTATTATTACACCAGTGGGATACAACAGCATAGCTAATGTTAAATTTTGTTCTGGGGACTGAAAGCCAGGTTATATGGAACTTAATATCTTCTGAAGGTGCAGGCCATGAATTCTGAAGAACAATAGTTCTGTACTGAAATACCTACACAGCACCACAGCATCAGGTCCACAGGGCAACATGAGCCAGTGACCAAAGAGAGGATGAGCTGTTCTGGACACTGAGAACCACTGGGACTTTCATCTCCCATCTTGGGCCATCTCTTCTTCTGGCCTTCTGGAAAACCCTTAATCAATGTAAGGGACACAAAACACTTTGACAAGGCTGGTATAAAGGGCATTTTGTTTGGCATGACCATAGCTGTGCCTTGTCATTATTGTGATCACCAAAAGAAAAGACCATATGGTGCATTCGCTTTTTTTATTAAGCCACATCACTGATGCAACTGTGCTTTTTGTGTCTAATGTACATCAACATTAACAAGGTATTGAATGGTGCCTGGAGTTCACTGTTAAGGTAGAGAAAAACATAGAATCATAGAATTATTTATGTTGGAAAAGACCTCCAAGATCATGGAGTCCAACTGTTAGCCCAACACTGCCAAGTTCACCACTAAACCACATCCCTAAGAGCCACATCTGTCTGTTTTTTAAATACCTCCAGGGCTGCTGCTTCAACCACTTCCTTGGGCAGCCTGTTCCAATGCCTGACAACCCTTTTGGTGAGGAAACCACAACAAATAAGCTGGCAAACAGTTATTGGTGGCATCATTTTCAGGGAGACTTGTCAGACTATTCCACTGACCGATCCACCACAATAAATACTGAGAATGGGGAAGGTTTTTGGATCTGTTTCTGAAAATACATTTGGTAGTGACTGGCAGCCTCAGTGGTGCACAAAATGACCATGAATGCGAACACCCCAAGGGTCATGAGAGGAACAGTGCCTGCGGCCTGAGAGCAGAGGCTGCCACGCAGCTGCCACAGCCAGAGGTGAGGTGGCTCATGACTCCAAGGGAACAGGAGCAGATTCCTCTCACAGAGCTCTGGCAGTCACCACAGCCATTCTGGGATACAGCTGCATTTTTTGGAACCGGTATAACCAGTATAACACTAAAGCAGTATAACCACACTGCTGATACCATACTAGTTTAACCATACTAGTTTAATTAGTATAACCATACTGCTGTAGTGGGGATCCAGCACACCTGCCCTGTTTCTCCCACTTGTTAATGAAAAATACATCTTTGAGTAGAAGAAAGAGCAAGGGGAGTGGAGCTGGGTTAGGGAAGTGATGGGACAGGGCAGAATTCCACTCCAAGCAATCCCTTATTTGTGTGAGGCTTTGGGTGAGCCTTGCTTTAACAGTGTCAGAGGTGTCCCTCCACAGTTTTTGAACAGGCCCAGGGTGTGTGTGACTCAGAAATGTGAATGTTTTCCTGATCCTCTCCTTCACTTCTTCCCCAGTGTTTCAGTCTTTGTAAGCCCATCTATTCAAAATACACATTCCATTTCTTTCAAGTCAGGAAGGTTTTTCTCTTCTCTGCTTGTGTCTTCTACTTACAGCTTGCCCAGCTATTGTATTGATTTTCATGTTCCTTTACTTCTACATACTATCACTTCTTTACCTTAGCCCATACTGTTGTGCCCTTTCTATGGCATCCCTTGCTGAGGAAGTAAATATTCAGGAATCACAAAAACAAAACGTCAGGTGTGCAGAATGTAGGAGACTTTACCTTGGCAGAGCAGTTAGAGATGGAAAACAGAGGCAGCATCAGCAGGAACTGAAGATTTCTCTCCAATTATAAAGGTGAATGGTTAGGAAAGTGATCCACCAGACCTCAAATAACAAACCAAGTGAGGCAAACACTCCTCAGGCCTGTGGGTTTTATTCCCATTTCTACTTATTTACTTGCATCTTGCTCAACATCCAGTGCCTCCAAGCATGCCCAGCCCTCTTTCCTAGTGCAGCATCTCCTTTGATAATGCAATCTGTGCAAATTGCAGCCTGACAAGCTTCAGACTCATTGGGATGGCAGAGGCACAACACAAGTAGGTGCTTCCCCCTTGTAATCCTTTACCGTCAAAGAAGACAATAAATACAAAATCTTCATTTGCTTTGAGACACCCTATGGCAAAGCAGATCAAGCTGCTCTTTTCCTTTGTTACAACAGTGCTTCCTCTCTGCAAGATTAACAAGCATTACTGTGGATTTGGGGTATCTGCACTGTCAGGGATTGCTTGCAGCCATCGAAGTGCAGCAGCACAGCAATAGCTGGGACACTGCTCATCAAACCCAGCAATCTCTGCTTCTTCTTCCTCATTAAAATGACCAGGGCTGCACCCTGATTTGGCTGTGTCTGTGCCTGTTTCCTGATTCACACGTGATGTGGAAGAATGCACTTCTAGGAAACCAGTCCCTTTCTTCAGGGCAGATAAGGCAGCGTTGTGAGATAAAAGGGAAGTTTACTAGACAGCGCTGATTTAATGATGTTAATAAACCACAGCTATTAGTCCAATTACATAAGAGCAGGTTACCCTGCCAGCCCTAATACCAGAGGATGATAAATGCAGATTAATTTCAGCTTCTTTACCGTATTCAGTTATCCAGATAGGGAATTAAATGCCTGAGTTTATCTTTTTGTAAATTGCTCTGATATAGTTTAATTCTAACTTACAAAGAGATTTCTGGCCAGCAAAGGAAATCCTTAGCTCTCTCCTTAAGTAAGGCTGAAATCATTCTCAGCTTGCACTTACTTGCAGACTGAAAAAAGAGAACTTAAGGCAATTTTCCACGTTTTTTTGTACTTAGAAATGCAGAAGGGAAGCAGTGTTTAGCCAGCCTCAGAAATGTTACATTTTGGGTTGTTCTGTTTTCGAGCGGTTGTTTGGAAAGATACCCAGCTCACTGGGTACCACTGCAATAGTGCAGGGCAGAGTGAGGTTTGGTGCCATCACGTCATGGCAAGGCTCCAAAAACCAGGACAGTGTCACCATAACATTCACCATATTGTTAGTCATAGAGACACCAAACAGGATCTGAGCTGCTGAGCCATCCCCTTCGCAGGCACAAACAGACTTAAATAATGGCGTGTTCCCCGTGGTGTCAGCCCTTCAGCCCACGGCTGACCCCGCAGCCCTGCTCCCAAAATGACATTTCTGTCCTCCCAGAGCACTCTGCTGACATGGCCCTTGGTGGGGCAGCAATGCAGGGGCTACTCATAATGTCTCATGGCTTTGAAGATATGCCCTTCATTAACTGCTTACTGCTAACTGAGTTGAGGGCAAGTGAAGAGAAAGGATCATGTTTCCTGTTTGCTTCCCACCTGGCATTTAGCTTAATTTCCTGCAGTTACACTTTATCACTTGATCCTGTCCCTTGATCCTTGCGTAAGGGACTAAACAACAGTGGCCACCCCAAATTACAGGGCTGGAAGTCACGGAAACCCATGCTGTGAAATGTGTAATCCTGCTAGAAATACAGAACTCATTTAAAATATTAGTTCGGAGTTATTATAATTATCCTATTATAGAGCATATTTGCAAAAATAACAGTTCTGGAGATGGGTCTTTCAGGCCAAGTTTCATCTCAAAATGAACTCTCACAGCACTTGATATCATTGTGAGACTGCTAATTATGTCTTGGCAGAAACGGATCCCCTATAATTAGGCTGATGTGCTTGACAGATTGTTTTCCACAAAAAAAGTTGACCACAAATGAACTTCTTGAGGGACCTAACAACCTTCCCATTCGAAAACCCTGCTGCAAATGTAAAAGATACAGTACATCTTGCCTCTCTAATGGGCTTGATATGATTTGGCAGGACTTAGTAGCTTGAAGAAATTTATTCGTGGAATGAGCTAAGAGGTGATGAAAGAGCTTTATGTCTTGAGCTGTGAGAAGGCAGTTGGCCACACAGCTTCTCCTATACATTTTTTTTCCCCCAAAGACAACTCCAAAGCTTGTGACCCTTCATCTTCCTTATGCCAAACTCTCTACTGTGGCAATGTGCTCTGGTGTTTCAGATCCCAGTCTGCCTCTCTAGCCCTGAGACCCCTGGCTATGATACCAAACGTGTAATTCCCAGCAGTTCCATCACCTCCAGGGGTGAGTGCTTGGCTGGGGTCAACCATAACCTGGAGACCCTGAGACTGAGCTGTTCCAGAACCTGCCACAGCCTCCTTTCTGCCCTTCCATCATCAGTCCCCAACAGGAAGGGCCCTTCATGACCTGTAACAGTAGCTATTTGGGAGTGGGGCAGAGACGTGTGGGAAATGGGCACTGGTTCTCAAAACTTCATTTGACAAATGGAAAATAAAAGGCATTATTGGATGAATACTCCCAAAGGATTCACATACCCTAGAATGTCTTTTCTTCCAGTGTGCAGGGAGTCAAAGGTCCCTCAGATTCAGCCTTTCATTTCATATCCTTGCAGAAGTTACTTAACCGAGAATCCCAGAGTTCATAAGTTTTTCGAAGTATTTCATAATTTTTTTTAAGCTGGTAAACATGGGGTGGTTGACCCAGTTTGCTCTCAGCAACTGACTGGAACTTGCTCTTCATGTGTCCAAATGAACGCCATGTGCCTTGGCTTAAATTCTGCTTAGTGAGGTTTAGGCTAAGGGAAGTTATTTTGCTGCAGGGTGAAGATAAGGACATGCACAGGGGTATTTAGGGGGACTGAGCTGAAGGAAGCTGACTCAGGGAGCCCAGTCATGTGCCTGCATTTGGCCAAGAATATTCTTCTTGTCTCACACTCTGTGTCCAGCAGAGCCACCTCGAGCACAGAACCCTGATGTGGAGACAATCTTGCCCCTTTCCCATGTGGGACCTGTCTCTCCTCAGGATGAAGGGTTATTTGCTGAATTCCTGAGCAGTTTCAGAGACTTTGTTTTCCTTTTGAAAGCTTTAGTTTAGATTATTATATTAAAGTATTATTTGTGAGAGAAGATATTTCTATTGTAAAGATACAGCAGTTTTCTGCAGGATTGTGTCCATTCTGTCCCTATAGAATGGCATACTTTAAAAAAAAAGACCTTGAAATCAGAAGTTAAATTGTTGAGGTGCAGGAAATGTGCTAGAATAATGTTCCAAGGACAATATTCCTGTTAAGTGCAAAATCTCTAATGCCTTCAAAAGCTCTTACTAACTAGGCCTGCCTTGACAATATTACATATTGAAATGATCCTTGAGATTCAAAGCCCTTTTTTCTCATTTTGTTTGATTTGTCAAATAAATTTGACAAATAGATACATGGCTTCTGAAAGTGAAACCTCACGTGGGGCAGACTGTGCTTTTTTGGCTGGGAGGAAAAGGAAAGTTGGACTGCACACAGACTGGGAGAGAAAGTCTGGGCTAGAGTACCCACAGAGGAGCAGAGGAACAGCTTTTGTGAATGAGCCTAGTGATGGGGGGTTTTTTAAGTGTATATTCCCACAGATGCTATCAGTAATAAACATTTATGTTGGTACAATGCCCAGTCATTTCAGCCTGATGAGAATCCCTACAAGACTTCACTCTGGTAACTTCTCTACAAACTGATGACAGTCTGTGCTTTCCATTATTCTGGAATATTTGATATATTTTTATTACACTGGATACCTTGGCATGAAATGGTGTGCTTCTGGATGCATTTGCAGCCAAGGCTTCTTGTTTTCCCAGAGTTGAACATTAAGATGTTTGCTAAGAGAGATGAATTTCCTTATACTTCAGTGATGTTCAAAATACGCTTTTTAGGTAATTCCTGCAGTTTCTCCTCCAATTGAAATATATTCCCTAAACATTGTGAAATTGTGGACTTATTTAATTCTGACTCATATCCTCCAGAAACCTCTGTACTTCTTCACAGTATTTTTACTGCAATACCTACACAAGTGATCTTGAGTTGAGCACCCTGAGAGATTGAAGTGTCATTATCTTCAGCTTTCCAAGCTGGCACAGAGTAATGCAGGAAAGGAATTCATCTCACAACTTCAGCCATGTGAAAGTTAAGGATCTGGTATAAGCTTTTTTGATAGGCTTCCTCTCTAGTCCCCATAGTAAGAGATCCCTTTGGAAGGTGATTAATTCTGTCTCTCAGGCACTTTTCTTAAGAATGGGACAACTCATCCTGGAGGTGCCTTGGCTGTGAGAATATTAGAAGGATGTGAAAGAGTAATGAACAGTATCCAGGTTGCCTGATTTCTTAATTCAGCACCTCTACCTCCCTGTTCAACTACATATGAGAATGAGAACATAAATTGTTAATTCCAACACTGAATGTTCTGTACAATGACTTTCTTCAGTATTTTATGCAGTTTATTGGATCTTATGCATGCTTATCTACATATGTATGCATTTAATTTTACTGTATCCAGTTTTACATAGTGACAACAGCACTCAGCAGACTCCACTGTAATGTTTTCAGGGCGTGACTAAGGCTAGAGCAGGCAGAGAAATGTGTATTTTTCCTAGAACCACTGTTGGGTCAGAGGCTGCTCTGAAGCTCACAGAGCAATTATTATTTTGTTTTCTGTGTGTGTGTGTTATAATTTGTACAGGTATTATGCCTTGATACAGCTCTTGTCTCAATATGCCATGATTCTCTGCACATTTACTCATAGTATAATAATGCACAACTCTGAGACCTCTTGATTACTGGCAGTGTTTGCATGCTGGGAGCATTTCTTACTCCTTTTATGTTTGCAATTCTGTATCTTCATGTATGGAAGATCTTCATGCCAGCATCTGTTTCACTCTCTGATGATAGTTAAGAGAACTTGAATCTTAAGCAGTTGTGAACCTAAAGGTCTTTCTTTCCTAAAGAAGAAAACTCTATTAAAAGGAGACATATTTTTCAGTGCACTTTTTCTGTGGACTTCAAGATGAGAAAGACTTCTGAGGCTTGGGAAAGGGCTTACAAACCAGCATGCTTGCACTTTTCTTCAACTGTCTTATAGATGTTCAGGCTTCTGAAGTCCATACATTTTCTCCTTAGGGTAAATGAGCTCAAAGTAATGAAATCAGAATTTGACATAGTTCATAAATATAGACTTCATTACCGTTCACTGATAATGTTGGCATTTGAACTTTCCATCTGTATTTCTGTTTATATGTTTGGGAGGCAGTGATTTGTGGAGTCCAGAAAAGCCAAATTGTAAGCAGGGAGGAAAGAGAATTCTTTGTAGTTTCTGACCTGAGCAGGGTGACTTTCCAAAGATGGAACAGCCTGTGAAAACAATGTCACTGGCCAGTCAGGATTAACAAACTGTGAGTTCCCTCCTCCAGGCTTCAGCCTTGGACACCACAGAGTCCATGGTTGCGCACCTTCAGATTAGAAGAGAAGCTAAAGTTATAAAGGACAAGTTCAGCTGTGCACAATAATTAATGGGCAAACTCTTCATTCACACCGAGTCTCCTCTTGCTGAACAGAGTGGGGCTATTCAGGAAGAAAGATAAATGGTCCAAGTGGGCAACAGCTGTAATTTTCCAACCCTTTCTACACTGCAAAAATAACCCTGGCTGTACAGTTGTATAAATGGATTGCTGGGGGAAAAGGGAGCAAAGATCTGGTTCTGCAGCAGGAACCTGGAGGACTTAAAGATGTATATGCATCCATTCCTCAGCACCAGCTACATTGAAGTGAAATGATTCCCATGAGTAGGGTCTGTACTGTAACAAAGGGCCTCACTTCTCTAGCCCAAGTCCCACTCTGTGAATAACAGGAGAGTTATGGTGGATACACCAAGAGCAGCCTAGCAGGGCATGGCTGCTTTCAAAACACTGCTCCCTGTGGATAAAACACTAATTGGCAGCTGCATAAGGAAGTTTGCACTGATGGTGATCTGACTACACAAAATAATTTGGGGCCTAACAAGGCAATAGCTTTTCCCAGTGCTTACTCGAGTTTAAAGGAGAACTGGGCCAGTTCCAGGTAGGGTGTGACCATGGCCAGTCATAAGTGATTAGTGTAATTTTAAGCAGGCTGGGTGCTGGCTAGTGAGAGTGCAGCTTGCAGGGGTGGAAGGGAAGCAGGTTTTCACTCTGTTCTTTACAGATCATTAAATGTTTCTAGAGTTCGGTGGGGGAAGGCTGGCACTGCAGCTCCAACTGTCTTGTCCAGGAGAGAAGAGAGCCGTGGCTGTGAATGTTAAATGCAGATCCATACAGTCGTGAGGTGGAAAGCAAAGGGCACTCTGTGGACAGCCAATGTTACTCCACTCCTGAGCAAGTGAGAAGCAAAAAAGGGAACTCATTATCTTCCTTTGCAGCTTGAAGGGAAGCTCTGCTACAAGGAAGGCTCCTTAGCATGAATTGAATTTTGTGACCAATTCTAGCAAAAAATAATTTGGAAATAATCACCAAGATGCTTAAACCACTGGAGTGTTTGACTTAGAAATCATGAAATTGTGGGATATGTGTCTGCTTGTGTCTATATGGTGATAATATGGGCTGCCTCCAATTTGTACAGCAAGATTTTTCTACTCCTCAGCATAACTCCATTTAAAACTCTGAGATCTGAAGACAATCAAAGAAGGTCTCTCTGAGAGATTTCCCACAAACATTTGTCTGCAGAAGTATGTTATTTTTTAATAAGCAGCAGCTAAATGGATCAACATTCCTGCCAAAACAGGGACTACATGTGTGTGGGTGTCCCACATAAGCAGAGGGATAAAGCATCCTGTAAGTTAAATTCCACATAAAAAAAAAAATAAAATGTCAGCTGATGTCTAGGTTCCAGCTTAAGATAAGGGAGGTATAGGTTCAGTCCAAGCTCTGGCAAATTTAAAGGAGAGCTTTTCATTGCTGGGTGATTCCAGGCATGCAAAGTAAAACTTAAGCACTCAAACAAGACCAAGTATGAACCCTCTGCAGGGAACAGACTTGTGCTCTCTGACAGACACTACAGAAATGCAACTTTGAAAAGGCCCGATGGCTGTGTAATTTGAGTAAAATATATCCACATGGATGGGAAATGAAGGAGTGCAAGGTATAATCCTACAACAGATTAAAATTGGAGGTATCAAAGTTATTTTGAATTATCAAATATGTCTATAGTTTGTTACACAGATGCTACCATCATGAACACAACTTGCATCAGTGTCATTTCACAGGGAAAATTTTGAGACATTTTCAGATTTAAATAGTTTTGCCTTCTGTTAAATCCTACTTTGCAGAAGTCTAGCCAAATCATAACTAGCTCTGTTGACTTTTCTTAGGGGACTGAGATCTCCACAGTAATGTGAGGGAGAATAATTGACAGTTCACACCAACCCTGTGTTAATGGTGGCAGCAGAGCTGCTGTTTCATAAGAAATATCACCAAAATGACATAGGCTCCCAAGGACAAAAAAGCAGAGTGAATACTTATGCCAAAAGGTTTTGGATGGAGTATTCACTTTCTGAGCACTTTCACTGGATAATGGCTTTCCTTCACTACCAGCTTTCATATTTTGATGAAGTAACACTTCATCCTTATTATCTGTGAGATGAGTTTGGTGAGGTGTTCATAGGCTGAAGTCTGCAGACCAAATCATTCAAGATTTTCTGTGGGCCTGATTCTGCACCAGGAAAGTCGATGTGACTATTATTGCTGATTTGTCGGGGCATCTGATGCTTTTATCTTAGAAAATGTTCATATGAAACAAAGTCTATGGTACTTTTGATATTACATTTTATTCCTTTAATATGCTAACAGAAACTCAATGAGCCAGTGCTGATATAGATTTAGATGATGTGGACTGTATAAAATTGCAGGCTCTGAAGAGCAGCCTGCAAGTAGCAGGCAGCCGTCGTAAAAAGTAGCAAGCAAAACTAATCTTTAAAAATACATTGGTTTTTATTAAAGAAGACTGTGCTGGTAACACACTAAACACTTCTAGAGTAAGGGAGGTGAGGCAAAGTGGTGAAGAGGTCCTTGAAAAGTGCAGAAATGCAAAAGGTCTGACCAGCCCCATCCCTCCCTCCTACTCCGCCCAGAAAAAAAGCAGGAGTAACACTGGGATTTTCTACGCTTTCCTGGTCACAATATAGTTTTCAGATGACACTTTGGTGTGATATGTAAATTTGAAAGTGAAAATATTTGTCTTTTAGTGTAGTTTGGATAGTAACTGTAAAATAGGATGTTTACTGTAATTTCAGATGTGCTGTTACCTTTAGTCATCTGGTTCTGTTCTGCCAGTAGATGGGCTGAGAAGCCACTCACTGTACTATGCAAATGATCCAGGATATTGCTTTGTCTTCAGAGATCATTCTTTTATTCCTTTCTATCACTAAGGTTCATATAATATTATTACATTTTATTACATTATATTATTCTCTACTAATTTCTGGTTTCTGGTGCTGTGTCTATTAGAGTATTATGGGTGAGCTGAACAGGCACCTGTTTATGCTGCCAATGTTTGTGACAATTATTAAAAGCACAGATTTCTGCTTTGCATTAAATTGCATTTCAAGGGTTCCTGCTGCACATAAAAAAGGAGACTTGTCACAGTAAGACAGTGCCATAGACCAGACCTTGCAACAGGTCCTTACTACAGCACGGGAAGGGCTGGAGAAACAAGCCCATCATCCCTGGGCTCTCCCAGGCACTGTCTGCCTGACAGTGCTCCAGCAATTTCCCTGGGCCCTGCACAGCTCCAGTAGCCTCAGTGTTCAGACACCATGGGAGAAAAGCCACGTGTCAGTAGCTGTCTGGCTCTGGTCACCGTTAAAAAGTCCCTCTGCAGGCCGTGGAGATGGGTTTTATTGGCTGGGAGTGTCCTTTGGTTGCACAGCAGGAGCCCTCTTGCAAGCCTTGATAAATAAATGCTAGCAGCTCGTATTGAGACTGACCATGGTTCAATGTGGAAAAATGAATGTTCAAAGATATTTATTCATTACATGGAGGGCTTCAGTTTTAATCAGGTGCCCATGAAACAACCATTTCACATCCCAAGCTTTCCCTTTGCTAATGTTCAGTCTCCTAGTGAAGGCAGTACATGATTAAAGATCTCTCAAAAAAGAAATGAAACTAAACCCTGATGAAAATGATCTGAAGAGAAGGCAGGTCCTTACACAGCTAAAAGCTTTAAGCATGAAAGACTGGATCTGACTATTTTGACATGGTCCACAGATACCTGCAAATTGCCAGAAAGTGAAGTCCCAGATACAGGTGCAATGGCTTCCTAAATGGATGCCATCAGCAATCCCTGGCAGGTTTCCATTGCTGAGTATGTTTAATTTTACTCACATAGAAATATAGCACTCAAGGATCTCATGCCATTGGGCATCCATATAGGACAGAAACGGTGTGTTTCATCTGAGCTCTGCTGTGCTGTTGAATGAACAGGGTTCCAGCACACCATCCACTAGCATTTCAGATTAAAAAAAAAAAAAAAAATCATACTTCAATTAAAAATAATTGGATTAAGCAGTAAAATCCTTGTAAAGCTCACACTGTCCATTTGAGGAACTGCAGTGCTAATGGCAGGGTATTGCAGTCTTGGAAGGCAGTTTAGGCAGTGTCAATAATGCTCCCTGTTAGTGTAAGCAAAGCCCAACTGTCAAAAAAGGACTGTATTTGCCCACATCAGAAGCAGATGCCACTCCATCAATAGACCAGCCTACATTTATCTCATCTCATTTCGCCTCTCATAAAAAGACTGGGTGTTGCTGACAGATCCTTTTATGACCATCCCTTTCTCCATGTGGAAGATCCCTCTTCCCATATGCAGGAACATCCTTATCAAAGTCAACAGAGGCTGGCCAAGATCTCTAGTTCTTTTGACTTCATTTCTCCAAACCTCAGGATAGCACCATAATTAACCCTTTGGTCTGCTGAAACCCAGAGCCACACCCCGAGCTCGGTATCAGCCTGACCCACCTCAGCAGGCCGCTCAGAGCATCGCTTCTTCTCGCCCTCTAAGGCGGGTGCTTCCAGCTTAGTGTTTGTGATCTGTGGAGAGGTTAAAGCAAGATAATGCAATCTGGTTCCAGTTCAGCAGAGCTTGTAAGTGCATGGCTTAATTTGATTGGAGTCCCTGGGACTATTAAGTTGTGTGTTATTAACTGTGTGCTTATATGCTTCACCAGGAAAGGACTTCCCAATTTTGTAGATTAACAGTAGGACTACCTAAGACAACACTTAAAACAACCATTGTTTTTCAGCAGTTGTTTGGTAGAAGCAAATTTTCCTCCATGTATTTTGCAATCAGGCTTTGCTTGAATGCCCTGCTGTGAGCCCGAGAGCCTCGGGTCTGAATGTACAAATTGACACACGTTACATCACAGGATCCTGAAGTCCCAAGTTCTGTTGTTTGCCATGTCCATTAAGAAAAGTTTCAGAGGAGGCTGAACACATATATATCTCAACCAGTGTTGAGTTCCCTATTCCCTGCTCCATGTTGCACGGAGCAACAGAAATGAGCTAGTCCCTGACTCGAAGTCCCTGAGAAAAATTACATTGACCATGTGCTTTTATCAGCTGGGTCAATTGCTTGCTTTTCTCAACCTCACAATGTCCAGACTGAAGATGTTTGGTCTTCTGTGCCACAGATCTGATCTGCCTAAGGACTATTAAAGCTTTTTACCTTCTTTTCATTTTTCAACTGTCTATTCCACACATAAAAAATGGCTAGGGATTGGGAGATTGTAATAATGGCAGGTTTTGCACCCTGACAGAAAATTCCTTCATGCTGAGCCCTGTTAGCCCTCACTATGCACTGTTTGGATGCTTCTCATCAGGGGTGCCTCAACAGTACCATGAATGCCTGTGATAAGGCAGGCAGGTGCTGCTACCATGTATGTATCTCCAGTGAACATCTAAATTAATGAGGCATAAAAATAGCTGCAGTTCCTTGAAATCAATCATGGACTTTAATGGCATGAAACCCTAATGTCAGAGCCTTTCCATGGAAAAATGAAGTTTCTTCCGAGAGAACAGGTATTAACTATATAAATTAAAAATGACAAAAGTCATAAATTTCTGCCCAAAAAATTATTTACCTTAGATCATAGAGCTGCTGTGTTAGAACACACTGCTGTAAACTGGACAAGAAAGGGATACAGCATTAAGGAGTATCAGTTACAATATTTGGGAAAAGCAGTGCATTTTTTACTTCTGTTCAACAGAAATTGAACATTTCTGTGTTCATTCTCTAGTTGTTTGTGCCATTTCAGAAGAGCAATTTCAATTAAAGGAACATTTGACCTTCTTTTGTCCTCGAAGGAGACTCATCTAGTCCTCTGGTGTAATGCAGCTGGGTGCAGGAAACCAAATCTTGTGAGCCATTTATCTAAGTATAAAGTTGTTGTAGTAAACCAGAGAAAACTATTTCTATCTCTATGTGCCAATGCTGGACATGGGGATCTTATGAGAATATCAAATGACCCACCAAAAAACCTCTGTGGTTCTCAACAAAAAAAAATGAAAAGTGATAAAGTAAAAATCTGTGGATGTTTTTCTGCTTTTTGGTCATTTCCAATTCTAGGTTTTCCCTGGCATTGACCTCTCTATGTTTTTGATTTACATATCACTGATTTCCCATAGATACAAAAGACTATAAAACACAATTCCTAGGCCAGTGCACAATTTGCCTCCCAAACATGCATAGTAGAGCATGTAAAAGTGTGTGCATGGATGTGTGTGTGCACACAGAGGTGCACTACAGATTGCCAAGGGATTCTTTGCAGGAGGATGACACAGTTCACCAGCCAAACTAGGAGGTCAAGCTTTTTTTTATGCCTGATTTGGTCAGGGACGAGACCAGAAGACAAAGGAAGGAAGCAATGTAAAAATTTCAGAATATATGTATTATAGAAATATAGAAAGTCAGGAAACCAAAATAAAATTACATGCCTCTGAATTGATACAGAAGGACTGCACTTCCAAGGGATGCACTGGAAATGGCATAAGCTTATGGAAATGGGAGAACTGGCATAGCCACAGCGAGAAAAGAAAAAGAAATGGGTCCCTGTGTCAGGACCACAGCTCATAGATTCAGGCAACCACTCTGCAAGAGCAAGGGAGGCATTCTACTGCCATTTAAAAAAAAACAAGCCTCTAAGCAGTGGAGTCCCAGTCTTGAGTCAGGCACACCAAGCTATTGTCCTTTTACACAGAACAATCAGAAGTGATGAAAGATCTGTGGGATTTTGTCTTTACATTGCCCTTCTGAATCGGGGGGGGGGGGGGGGGGGGGGA
>JAWWES010000001.1:109639482-109650098 GCA_035583135.1 Lophotriccus pileatus
CCCCCCGCCCCCCCCCCCCCCCCCCCCCCCCCCCCCCCCCCCCCCCCCCCCCCAAGAGAAAAAAAGAAAAATAAAAAAGGCTTTCACTTAGTGGGTTTTTAGGAGGAATTAGCTGAAACTGGAGCTCTTTCCTTGTAAAGACAGAGCCATCAAGGGGCAGATGTCTGTGGAAAAGCAAATGGTTCCCACTGTCTTCCCTAAAGGAAGAATAAAATGGGGATAATTTCATTTCTATTTCCTTGCCACAGGAGAGGGATAAAAAAAAAATTGAAATCCAGCAGTAGGGATTCCTAAGTGAGAAAGGCACAGAGGAAACATCATTTGACTTTCTTTCATACTACAGGAAATTCGCAGGTTTGGCTTTGCAATCGGCTCACAGTGCAGCTGGCTGAAACTAAATATAACACACCTGCTGTAAGCGAACCCTGCCGCATCCCAAAGAATCCAAAGGGTGTGCAAAACAGAGGGTGCCGGGGTCCCTCCGCGCCGCGGCGGAGCGGAGCATCCTCCCGGCGCAGGAGCCGCGGTTGCCATGGGAGCGCGGATGCTTTTGCCTCGCATCAGCACCGCATCTGTCTGCCAGTGCTCTGTCCTTACAGCCGTGCGGACCTGTTCTCCGCAAATGCGCCTGACGTGACAGACTTTGGGAGCTCTCCATGTTTATCGGAGGGAGGACCGACGGCTCAGCCCTGCAATTACCTTCTGTCCCGCTAGTGTGTTTTGTTTTGTTTTGGGTTGGGGTTTTTTTGTGGTGGGGGAAAGCAGGGAGGATGCAGTGTCCTCTTTACCTTTTGAGCGTACTCTGCGTGCGAAGGGCTCTGCAACAGCCGTCGCTCCGTACCCGGCAGGGATGTTCGGGGATGCGGGAGCGGCCGGGGCGGTGCGGAGCTGCCGCGGGCAGCCCGGCCCCGATCCTAACCCGGGTGCGGCGGTGCTGCCCGCGGCTTTCCCGAGCCGATGCCGCCCTCTCGCGGGCTTCGGGACCGCCAGCCGGCGTTGGGGAGCTCCAGGAAACCTTATTCCTATAGGAAGGAAAATAAATAAATAAATAAAATAAAATAAAGTAAAATAAATCCGGGCTCCCCGCTGCTCTCCAGGCAAATACCGAGCTTTCCAAAGGTAGGGCGCACGCAGGTAGGAATGGCAGAAACAGCACTCTTTAGGGTTTTTTCCTTCTTTTCCCCATTATACATCACTTAGATATTCACGGGTCTATTTTTACGCTCCTCCCGGCGCTGGGATACACGCGTGCCGTTCCAACTGCTCGCGCGGGCAGAAAGCTCCTGCCGGGGGCAAACATCCAAGGAAAACTGACGCTGGTTCTGCTGTACTGATTAATTGGGGTCTGCCAAAGCAAGCACACTCTCCCTTCAAACCCAACGCTCACCAGGTACTGGGTCTCCCGGGCAGCTTGCTGGAGAAAGCATTGTGTGTGAGAGCTTTCCAGTGAGAGCTCTTTGTCACCAAAGCTCTTTTTTGGTTTCAGACACCAAAAACAAACGAACAAAACAAAATAAAACAACAACAAAAAAAAGAAAGCTGCCCTGCAGACCCAAATTGCATATGTTGTTTAGCAGCTCTTATGAGAAAGAAATTGCCCCTTTGGTAGCAAGTCTCCAAGAAAGGCAAGCTGGAGATTTCAGACACTGCTTTAAATCTTGTGACCTCATCTGGTCAAAGCTAAAAAGGTTGGTGGTGTTCCTGTCCTGCCAAAGATTTTTCCTGTCACCTCAGACAAGTCCATGTTGCTGGGACTTGACCTGGGTGCCCGGACAACTTTGAAATGCTGAGCTGGGGGGCTCAGGTTCTCACCCTGAAAAACAGGTAAGATTGCTCCTCCCTGTTCTGCTTGCTTGTACAGGAAAGAGAGAAGGGACTCAGCCAGTGTGAAACAGAGGCTAAAAATCAAAATTTTAAGCTTCTCAGTTGAAGTGTCTTCAGAAGAAAACAGCCTGCCAACCAGGCCCTGGCTGCACCATGTCACCCTCTCAGGAACAAGAGATGAGTTTGCACTAGAAAGGAGGGTTTGCCTCTTCCTGACTCACCTGGCTAAAAATGGCCCATCTAAGAATTAGGGTTAAATATGAAGTCCATTCAGTGATTATTTGTAAGCTGTGTGTGCATATCCCTACAGCTGTAACACTCTGTGGTCTGAGATGTTTCCAGGCTGTTGTGCTCTGGAGGCATTTCTTTAGGGCTACAGCCACAGGAAAGGCAGCAAATCAGCAGCAACAAGGAAGCCCACACTTGCACCCCACCTGGCCCCAGGCTGCCAGGGACCATGGAACAGATAGGGGAGTGGACAATATTTGTCCACTAAATTCATCTTTCCATGGAAAAGGAGTGCAAGGGCTCCAAAGACTTCACCTCTTCCCCTGTACTCAGTGCTGGTGAGACCACACCTGGAGTGCTGTGTCCAGCTCTGGGCCCCTCAGTTCAGGAAGGATATTGAGGTGCTGCAGCAGGTCCAGAGAAGAGCAACCAGGCTGGTGAAGGGACTTGAACACAAGTCCTGTGAGGAGAGGCTGAGGGAGCTGGGGTTGTTTACCTTGGAGAAGAGAAGGCTTGGGGAGATCTCATCACTCTCTACAATTCCGTGACAGGAGGTGGTAGCCAGGTGGGGGTAGGACAAGAGGGCGTTGTCTTAAGCTGTGCCAGGGGAGGTTAAGGTTGGACATTAGGAAAAAAAATTTACAAAAGAGTAATTAGACATTGGAATGGTCTGCCCAGGGAGGTGGTGGGTTCACCATCCCAGGAGCTTTTTAAGATGAGGCTGGATGTGACATCAGTGCCATGGTCTGGTAACCACGGCAGTGTTGGATCAAGGGCTGGACTTGATCTCGGAGGTCTTTTCCAACCCAGTTGATTCTATGATTCTAAGAACAAATCCTATTTGTTATGATTCACAATCCTGTCAGATCAGTAGAGCCCGGATTTCCAGCTCCCAGCACGTCTGTGCAGCTGTAGCGTGGGGCTTGGCAGCAGTTTGGGCATCACAAGGAAACAGCACTGCAGAGCTGCTGGTCTGGGAAGGACAATAGCCAAAAAATTGAGCATTAGTACAAAAAGTCTTGGAGAATATGACCATGGCACTAGAGGGACCTGTAAGCACTTTACACTGAGTTATTTTCCTCCAAATGTAAAGAGTAAGAAGGCACCACAGAAACAGCTCCAGTACAAACACTCACCAGTGTTGGAAACCCTCCTCAAGTGCAGAGGCTCTTCCCAAGGACTTTATTGCTTATCATGGGCAATAACAATTTATTTCAGTGTCTTCACTGTTAGATATAATAGCCAAACAGAGGTATGAAAGACCCAAGCTGACACTCTGGTTAAAATCTATTGCTCTGTCTAATCTCTGTATAACCAGTCACGGCGGAACAACAAATCACCAGTGAGGCTATAAATTGTGTATTTGCATAAATAAATAAACAGGTAGTCTTGTGCAGACAGGTTTCCCATTGCATAATGTGATTTCTCTAAGACTCTTTCAGGAGCTTTCTGAGCTCTTTGTCAAGCTCCCAAATCTCAAAAGACATCAGGATTGTTAACTTTCCACCAAGCTGAAAAGCACCAACATCTTGTCTGGTCCAGAGAACATCTGGGTGCACTTGGGCTGCATATATTTTAGAGAAAGGGATCAAAACCATACAGAAGGGGAAAGATTTTGGACCAAAAGAAAAAAAAAATAGAAGGGATGTCCTGAGTATCTGTGACCATGAAATAATCAATTACTCTCCTTTGCATAGGTATGAGGAATCACCACACTGTTCTGTGCCCTGCTCCATCCTGCCTCCAAACTGAAATTTCCACTGCAGCTTTACTGTCATGTGAGGTTTCCAGCCCACTGTGGTAGTAATTATTGCTATACATTCTCATTTGCAGCACACTTTGGTATCTTTGGGAAACAAAAGACAGCAAATGCATGCAGAATTTGGTGATTATCTGTAGATTTCGTATTTTCTGGGTGAACAGAGGGGGCAGTGGGCCACTAATCCCATCTATATGAACCTTTATGTTTGCTCTGTCTCAGTCTGGTCTTCATTATTGGTTTCCCTTTCTGCTGCTTGACACAATGAAGTAGACCTGGACATTTTGTGATTCCTTTAATAGGCTCAGTGCAGCCAAATGGTTTCAGTTTGCACATGTTTATTTTGATTTCAGGAAAGTAATAGCAAAGTTAGGAGCATTTTTCAGAAGGAAAAACAATTTTTAACTGTTATCTCTAAGACTCCCTAAATAATTTATCTTGAGCAAATATTTCCTGAGAGCTCTGGGTAGGTGAACTATTATTATATGCAATTTTTGGGGGTTTCTGGTTATTACAATGCTCAATCAATTAAAAAAATAATCTCAATTGTTAATACTTTTGCTTGTGTCTCAAGCCCCAGCTTGGCAGTGGTTTCTGATTGGACCCATATATATGAGACATACCCCACTGAAACAGAGCATTTGTGGTAAATAAGAAGAACAAAACCATAAACCAATAGAAACTCCATAGCATGTTTATCAGTTTGGCATTGTTTGACAGGATGAGAGGAAATGACCTAAAGTTGCATTGGGGAGGTTTAAATTAGATATTAGGAAAATGGTTTTCATTGAAGGGGTTTTAAAGCATTGGTACAGATTGCTCAGGGAAGTGTTCCATCTCTGGAAGTGTTCCAAAAAACATGTGGATATGGCACTTGAGGTGCTGGTGAATTAAAACACGGAGGTGGAGCTGGGTTGACATTTAGCCTTGATAATCTTAATGGCCTTTCCCAATCTAAACGATTCTATGGTTCTATCAAAACAAAACCTGGGTGGTAAACCTGGCTCTTCTTTGTAAGGATGTAGTCCTAAAATAACTTATTCAGAGGCATAGTCTCCAACACTGGGAGCAGACTGCAGTGGGAGGTACTCACATTCTTGCTCTGCCAGGAGGTTTCAGTTTTGGGGCTGCATTCTCAGCTGAATTCTCAGCTGAGGCTGTAGTCTCAGTGAGCATCACTTCTCTATAGCCAGGCCCAGGCAATGTCACCTAAATCTGATCCACTGTCTCTTCTCAGATGAGTGCTTAATTTTTCCACACTAACTCTCTCTCTCCCTCTAAATCCCCTTTACAGCTTTATTCTTATTGGTATTTGAGAAGGGACGGTGGGAATTGCTTCAGATATTCTTCAGACTCCTTTTGGTATCCACTGGATGTTCTTTCCCAACAGTCCTGTCAGGACTGCACCAAAATGAAAGCTTTTGTCACAAGTTGAATATTTTATTGATCCCTGCATTCATTTGCCACATAGACATTTTGGCAAAGTCAGTCAAGGTCTTTGTTTTTTCCTACATTACTCCCTTTCCTTGGTAATCCAAGTCACGCATGAGAAATAGGGGTTTCAGTGTAATTGGTTGCTTAATGAAGTTTGAAATTGTTGGTGGTGTCCACTGATGAATGAACAGTGGACATTGATC
Source organism: Lophotriccus pileatus (assembly GCA_035583135.1). Classification (NCBI taxonomy): domain Eukaryota; kingdom Metazoa; phylum Chordata; class Aves; order Passeriformes; family Tyrannidae; genus Lophotriccus; species Lophotriccus pileatus. The sequence goes on from JAWWES010000001.1 coordinate 109,644,931, forward strand.
CAAATCATGAAGTTTAAGCCCTTTTTGTTCAGTAATTCATTAGCAACAATTAGCATAGAGCATGTGGGACATCAGGTGTTCTTCACTACAGCAATCGGCTAACTTTCCGTGCAGGCTGCCAACAACTCATCAAACACTCTGACAGCACAGGTGGGGACTGGTCCAGGTGTGAGCACAAACCAGAGGAGCTGAGGAGGAGAGGGCATGCACAAGAACCTGATCCTGGATTAATGAGAGAATTGCCATACAAACATCACTTTAATCACTGATGAGAACTACATGTAGTCTGGAGCATCCTGGACATGCCTTTCCTTGTTCTGTTCTGCTTTTCCTTGGGCTCTCCTGAACTAGTAAATAACCCCAGGCATCCTAAGGTTTACTGTGTGGGGACCCAGTGCAGATGCCTGGCTGTGCTTTGATCTTCAGCAGATGTGTCCCCCTAGACTCACAGGTCAGCACAGCCTAATTTTCAAGCCCAGTGTCAGAGCTAAGAAGATGAGAGGACTCAGCTTTTCTCCAGTTCAACAGATATGAAAGTGACTATTTCCCAAAATGTTTCAACAGTGCTGAGGCATTTGAGATGTGCACACCAGATAATGTGCCAGTGCTTTTTCCAACCTCTTCCCTTTCCTGTACTTTAACCAAGAATGCATCTTTAACCCCTGTGCATCTTGCTGTCCTCTTGAATGAACACCTTGCTCTGTTGGAAATTTGGACCTTAATTTTGTTTCACACCATACTGACTCTGAGTTAGTGAGTAGCTTGGTTCATCATAGCCTGGTGTACTTATCTGGCCTCTCTCAAGCAGAACACAGATCAGACCATGAAATATATGTTAGAAAAATGCCCATTTGTAACGGTTATACACAGTAATCTGAAATAGAGCTCTTCCCACAAAGCAAACATTACCAAGAACCCCAAACCATGAGATTAGACCACTTTAATTGACTGTGCATGAAATACAGAAAGCTGGGTGTGTAATGAAGTTCTTTGTTCCTTCCCCAAGGGAAACCACTAATTTCTCTCAGCTCTGAAAGATAACCAGGCAGAAATGACCAGGCAGCTGCCTGTGCCTGCCCATAACTCTTTCTCCAGACCCTTCTCCCTCCTCTTGTCTCTCTCTCTCCACTCCCTGCTCACACCCTGCCCTGGGCTCTGCAGCCCTGCAGCAGCTGGAGCTTGGCCATGCCAGGTGCCCCTGTCTGGATCCACATTTCCCCTGGCAAGTGGGAGTGTTGAGATTCAGGGCCAGAGCTCAGCTCCAGCCAAACCCAGCTAATTGCTTCTTGTCTGCAGAATTCATGGTCCTGGAGTATCAATTAGTGGGAGCGTACAAATCTCACTGCATCGGCCTAAAATATCTCCAGACAATCTCTATCAATATTAAACACACTTCACAGGGTTTATCTTAGAGCACATCGAAGTGGCAAAAAAATGTCCAATGCAGAAACAACTTTTTTTTTTTGTTGTTTGTCTACAGGAATTAAGCACTCAGTTAATTTAGGGTGGGTCTGAGTCAATGATATTGGAGGCTGATCAGGCCCAGCCTTTGAGAGAATGCTCTGCTTCAGAGTGCTGCAGGTCATGGATATGTGGGAACTAAGAACTAAGAAGTGACACCAGAGTGGCTTTTGCTGTCCCTATGGAAAGTTATCCAGTAGGAGCCTTGAAAACATGAGTTCCCAGAAGCTGTCCAAGAGAGAAAAGGTCATCAGATCTTTCAAAAGACACAAACACTTCCAAAGTTCTTGTGGCATTAGAAGTTGTGACATCTCTTAAAAGAGATGATGCCATTCTGAGTTTCAATATCTTTTATACGATTTGGCTTTGAGAGCTCAGTCAGGGAGTTTGAATATCTTAACAGTATAATTGGAGGAAAAAAAAAGGAAGCAAAGAAAAAAAAACATCATGTCTGTTCATGTCTAAAATCTTAATGTGAGCCTAAAGTCCAGGAGCGCTGTTAAAGATCCAGTACGGCTCTGCAGTTTTGCTTTTCTGGCAGGCAGCCAAGCATGAGGGAAGATGCTGGTGCCTTCACTGAACTATTTCTGAAGCTTTTAGAGAAATATACAGTATCTCCTGAAAACTTGAAACACAAGATGTTGGGTAGCAAAGGGTTTTGCAACAGCAGAGTGTTGCAAGGCTTTTTAAAAGCCTCATTATAAAGTCCCCTTCCTTATCCGTCAGCCAAGGGGCCATGTGCTCTTGGGCTGGAGGACATTTTCACAGTTGAGAAGTGACCCATTGGAAGAGCAAATGCCTTGGCTTTTCCAGTCAGCCTGTCAGAGGTGGCATGGAGCCAGGTGACAGCCTGCTCTGCACCTGGGTGCTGCAGGAGGTAGTTCCCCAGACCCAACTCAGCTGCTTTCCTTGGATAGGCTTTCCCACATGGTTTGGAGGCATCCCAAGAGCTGCCCTGCTATTTTGGACAGTGCCCTTCTTACTCACAGCTTAGTCACCCCTCAACAAATAAAATCCCTAAAGTGCACCCCAAGGAGTCTGCTCAGGAGGAGTGGAAATTATCCAATCCATCCCTGACCCAGTTTGTGAAGACACACACTGACAAAAACTGGTCAGGAAACAGCCCCTTCCCTCCCCTCCCCAATCAATCAGACAAAAGGCATGTGAGGAGGGAAGAGGAAGAGGGAAGGGGAGATGTCCAAAAGTGCTGTTGCCAGAGGAGTCACTGTGAAGATGATGTGGGTGTCTCTGGGAAGGAAGAGCAACTGTCAGGGTGGGAGGGGAGGCTGCTGTGGTGCAGGTACAGCACTCACCCTGCTGAAGGGGTGTAAGTCCATTACAAATGGCAGACAGGCTGCCTAAGTGTCTGGGCAACCTATTCCAGTGTTCACCACCCTCATCATAAGAAATATTTTCCTTATATCTGTTCTGAACCTACCCTCTTTTAGTTTAAAATCATTGCCCCTTGTCCTATCACAATAGACCCTGATAAAAAGTCTGTCTCCTAATGTGGGAGCCAAGTACCAGAAGCTGAAAAGAAAGAGGCATAGCGTGACTCTATATCATCACAGTTTAAACTTAAATATCTTCCTTAGTTTTAAGTGCTGGCTAGGGTTTACCACTGAGATTTTTATTAATGTTTTGGAAGCAGGAGAATTAATTCAAGCCAGCTATATTGGACCACAGGAATATTATGTCTTTTAGCCTGTGAGATATCTTTAATCCACTATTCAAGGTCTGTCACAAGGAGCACCTACAGCCCCTGATGTTAATTCTTTAGGGCAAGCTTAGCCAGCTTGTGGTTTTATCTCTAAATATCTACATATCAGCTATTGGTGTCTCAGCTGTAATGATGGCTGTCACAAAAGCACATACCCTGTTCTCTTTCTCTCTCCAGCTACAATTGAGATTGTAAACTCCCTTAGGAAGCATCATGATCTGGGCTAAATCTTTGTAAAGACAAGTCTTTCTGGCATGTTTAGGAATATGAAGTCTATCACATTCCTGTTCATTGCCATGTTTGCAAAATTTCTCTGTTAAACGCTGCTGAAGCCAAGGAGTTGAGCATCACTATTTCAATTAACAACCTTTGCAAAAGACCAGCAAAGAGCAGTGCTGCTGGTGAGACCAGCAGCCTCAAAAAGCTTGTTCCACTTCTGTGGCTCTTATCATTCAATGAATTCAAACAGAAACATATGTGAAACTCCACCTCTGGCTCACTTTCCTCAGTAGCACTTGTCCTATGCCTGGGCCACTGCCTTTGTCCTGAATGCTGGAGCACCCCGAGGGAAGTGACATATTCAGTGTCCAGGCAGCCTGGGAGCCTGGCCTTGCTGCAGTTCCTGGGAGATAACCTGCCATTTGTTGTGCCAGCTGTGTCTGTCCCTGCCAGGAAAGGAATACCTGATTTATATTAGATTTTACACCGTGCATTGACTGGATTTTGCGTAACATATTTCCAAATAGAGTACAAATATTTCACATGTAATCCAGCCTGTGCTTTGGTGTGGAAAGAAAGAAGAAAAATATTTATTAGAGAAGAGTATTAGTACAAGTACTACATAGGTGTGGAAGGACATCTGTATTTCTAATTGTCATAAAACATCCTGTCTCCACAAGCTTGTCCCTGAGGGTGCCATACATTTTTATATAAATCATTATGCTTGGACAGAAATCATAATTACACTACTGGAAATGCTGTATTTTTGTACCAGCTGCCTCAGGGCTGTCTGTAGAGAAACAAGAATAAAGAAAACAACCATTGAAAGCTCGGGATTACTCTTCCTAGAGCCATACCAAAAAAAATTTCCAGGCTTTTCTTAAAGTTACAACAATTGTTGGATTTTCCATACAACTGAGACACAACAACAAGCATGACCCATTCTTCTGCCTCCACCAAAAATCTCATGGTTATGAGAATTTGTCTTTAAAGCTTTGGATTCCAGGTTGTTAGGATTATATGTAAGTTTTGGACTGTGTTGTTATTAAAGAAGCACGTTTCTGCTCTTTGTATCTGCAGGGAAGAAGCTGCACCTGTAACTTCAGTATAAGCTGACAATGCAAAAGGAGTGGCAGAAATCCCTCTTTTCCTTCTGGGGTTTTCCTTTGTTCCAAAGAGCTTTAAGCCTGTTTCTCTTTTTAACAGGGCCTATCTGATGGTAGTTGGATATCTTGCCATCCTCAATCCTGGAAACTGTGAGAATGAAACCAAGTGTACCCCATGATTTGGAGGTAACCACTGCCTATGTTGTTCCCTTAGGTCTCCTGCCTACACCTCTGGTCATCAGGAATTATACATCAGCAGGTGGCTTCAGTTTTGCCTTCAAAGAAAACTGGGGAGGGAGTGCTTACCCATGGAGAGGTCATTTCTCACAGGTCAGATGGACTGGAGTAGTTGTGCAGGGAGAATGCCACATACACAGACTGCTGGGCTTCAGAACTGCTCCTGGCAGCACGTCCAGACCATGGCGAGAGGGAGGTATGAGAGGATGCAGAGTCTCTCTGAGGCTTGAGATCCCTCTGATGGTCACCCCCCTTCTCCTTCCCAGCACACAGTGGGACTAAACCAATGGCTTGGGGCTGCTAAGCCTCTGGGAGGAAAAGTGAATGCTGACTCTTGTGAGAAGAGCCATCTTTGTAGTATCTCAGCTTTTATATCCCCTCCTAATCAGGTGGACAGTGGCCGGAGATGCATGAAAGTGCAAAGT
>JAWWES010000001.1:109650198-109662751 GCA_035583135.1 Lophotriccus pileatus
AGGAAATTAAATCATCATTTCATATTTAACAGGTACTCCAGGATTTTGCTGTTTTCTACATGCATAGCTGCAATCCTACTCAAGAGAAAAACATCCTCACTCCTTTTCTTCTTTTCTTTCACAGGTGCTTAAAAATACCTGCTGCCTTCTGGAATGGGTTTCTGCTAGAGAGCCAGAAAACACATTTGTCAACTTCCTAAATATTCTGTTTGTTAATGCAATGGTTTATTTTGAATAGGTTTTTCCTTTTATGAATTAGTGTTTTCATTTTTAAAGGCTTCGTCAGCTTCTGGTGTAATGGATCGTGGAACTGATCTTGGCATGTGGACTTTGTCTATTCTAAATTCCTGATGAGCAGAGGGTAATGTGTGCTTGAAGCTTCAGAATTTTGTGTGCTCGTGTGTACACATATATGTATGAATAAAAAATACTATACATACACAACTCCTCTGTTAAAGGATCTGGGAACAAGAATGGGATTTTGGCTACAGTCATCACTGTCAGGAGCTTGCTAAACATACTCATCTGACAGATTTTGTGCTGCAATATCAGCAGGTTGGTGGCTGGCAACTATCAAAGTGCAGGTCAAACTAGAAGCATGAAAGCTGGATAGTTACCTAAGCTGTCCACATATCTCAAACTAAAATCCAGATGGTCTTTGTATATTTAGACAAACTCGGTGATGGGCGCAGTAAGGAAATTTCCCAGAGGGAACAAATAAAGTCAACACATCACATGACAGAATGGGAAATTTTTCTCTTGGGATCTCAACAATTCCTTTTCCAGTCTCAATCATGCCAAAGAAGCACTGAAGTGTGCAAAAATATAAGCAGGAGCCCCAATACTGTCTCTTGTGCTCGTGCATCTCATCATTCTATGTGCCCAAACTGACAGTGAACCCTGAGGCAGCATCTCTACGTGCTGCAAAGCAACTCATCTGGTCCATGTCATTTTCTTTCCAGTTCTAGTTGTCACCAAAGGAAAGTTCTATTTTTCTGGGGAGTTTTATGTATTTGTATTGCCTACCACTGTCACACATTCACCTGTAAGTACTATTTAGGCAGAATAAATTGTGCTTGTGAAATACGTCCCTCTGTCTCTCTCAACTATACAGACAACCTAAATGTCTTCTCATTAGGTCAATCAGGAGAGATGCATTGTACTCAGAACCACTGTCTCCTCATTTGGCCTGACAGTAAGGGATGGTTTTGGTTATAGGTGTCCTGGAAATAATGTAGTGACGTCTTTTCACCTACAGGAGGCCTGAACCTGTTCGGTCTCCCTGGGTGCTTAAGCAAAAGCCCTGCAAGCAGGAGATCCAACTTCTTCTCCAGGCTTGGAGAGGAGGAGCCAGGCAGCCAACACACCCTGCAGGTCAGGAGCTGCTCTGTTAGTCAGGAACAACTCTTATACCTGCCTGCAACCTGTTTTACTTGCCCTTGGCCCCTGGACTGAGGCTCTCTTTCTCAACAGAGGAAAAGCCCCATGTTAATTATGAACTGAAGTTTGGGCTTAAGACCTGGGACCTTCCTGTGGGGGTGTTAGAGTGGTGCTGGCAGAGGACACAGCTGAGGGAGGTGGTACAGACATGGGCAACCAGATTGTCACCCCCATGGCACGGCAGCTCCTTGGGATCTGTCACCAAATGGGCCCAAGTCTGCAACAAGCAGACAGAAGAATATTCAATAAATAGGATCGTTTCTCATCAGATTAGTCACTAAGGGATCTGAATGTGATCAGCACACCTCTCACAAACAAGGAGTCTGAGGGGATGGCAAGAATGAACTAGAAAAGAGTAGTTATTAAAACAAGCACAGCTCTTTCACAAGCTGGTGGTTTAAAAGGCATGGAAAAACATATGACAAAGAGTTTGGGGAGTGGTTCACACCAATACCTGTGTCCTAGCACACAAATACACAGGAATTGCACACCTCATACTTTATTGTAACTTTGTTTACTCATAACTTTGTTTGTCTTTCCAGGAATCGCCTGTCAGTAGTCATTCCCTCACCCCAGAAATGTTTTCTCAGGAAAAAGAAATTATAACTGGGTAATATTTCTTTAGAAATATATTTGAAAGCCAGTCAAACTGCAGAGGAGGTAGAATTATACTTTCAAAAGACTCCATGATTCACCACTGTGTAAACTTCAACGCCTGCAAACGCAAAATATCCTGCAGGTAAAAAGTTCAGGCAGATATAAAACCTTAGAGTTCAGAAAGTGTACTTTCACACTAGAGAGCAAACACAGTGAATTGTTTATTGCTCTAGGCTGCTTTTGATGGCTCTATGGCATTCAAGATAGTAAAACTCAGATCTGCCAGAAGTCAAAATCCAAAGAGCACCAAAAAAAAAAAAAACAAACCAAAGGATATTTGCTTACCTAAGCATTGTACATTGATACAGAGAAATAGTCTTTACAGTGAGGCATTGCATTAGGTAAGGCAAGCACGTGAAATTACTGGAGGCTGGGGAAACTGCAGGAACTTGTCCCAAGTGGCTGTGTGTCATGTAGACAAGAGAAAAAGTCCAGAAAGAGAAATTAGGGTACAGAAAAATATGAAGTGAGATCCACAGTCAGAGTTCCTGCTGCTGGTGCTTGCACCTTGTGGCTTGTCAGGCACTTCAGCCTCTGCTGTCCTCCCCAGACTCTGCAGCAGGTGGAGAAGTCACAAGCTTCCTCAGAAGGGAGAGAAATCAGCTTTTGGAGACATTGTTTTTCTTCCACTCCCCTTTTAATGCATTGCAAACACAAGGGAAGGTGTTGTGAATGTCTCCTCTCAATCCCGTGCCTGCACTTCGAAATCCTGGAGTAGGCATTGTGTCACCTCAGACTGATGATGCTGTGCCCTGTCCCTGCTGCCTCCCCTGGCAGAGGGGGTGGCAGGGGTGGGAAGAAGGGTTTCATGGTGAGAAGTAGCCCTGGTGGACACTGCTGATGGAGACATGCATGTGCCTGTCCCGACTAGCATCAGGCAACTTCTTTCTCACTGTGAACACAAAGTAAACGTACACTCCCATGTGTGGTTTTTCCCTCAGTTCTCTTCTCACAGGTGTGAGGTGAAGATTGAACTCATAATGATGCCTGTAGCTCATAACACCGCTCACAAGGTTGACAACTACTTTTACAGTCCCTTAAGAAACACCCAAAAATATTCAGAAGATTGCACCCAATCACCCTATCTCTTAAAGGACCCATTAAGAGATGTCAGACAATGCATTTTCCTAATTACTCCTGAGCACAAGGTATGTGCAAACCTGCCTGCTGCTGCTCCCCTCATTTCCAGCTCTGTGGAGGAATGAGCAGCTTCATGGTCTGGTGACAACAAGGACTTTGGCACCCTGTCTGGGCACCTGCACTGGCAGCAGAAGTACAGCACTGTACTTGAGTGTATGCCAAAGGTGGAAGCAGAACATAAATGCAGCTGCCTCCCACTGCTGTAAATCACAATTACATCTGTACTTGGCATTTTGGCTGGAGGTAAATCACCACCACCACCGAGGCAAGCAGCAAGCAGCTCACACTTGAGAACAGCTCTGCTGTCCTTCCTCTCTGTTGCCCTGAACTACAAATTGAACTCTGATTGCTTTTCTCTGCCCGTGTCATGTATAACCCTGTGAGGCCCTGCAGGCTCACACTGCTTGCTGTGTGCAGTTGGATGCAGCAGGGCTGCATATGTATTTATTAATCAAGGAGGTATGTGCAGGCAGGGATTTCCATTTGCCTTCTAGGACTTGAAGCTGGTGGTGACTAATGCTAAACAGAGCTCTGACATGACTTTCCTTGATCAGAGATTGTTTTCTGTTTGAGGTGTTTGAGTGTTTTTAAATCTAGATCCAGGTTAAGACTTTTTTTCTCCAAAGCAGTCAAAAAGTTTAATATGTTACTAAGTTGCATAAAGCAGAAGTAATCAATAGTATTCTAGAGAATGTTTGATATTGGCAGATAAGCAATAGTGATTATCATAAACACTGCTGAGACAGTATAGTTACAACAGAGGTCAACGAAGTTACTAGCAATTCTTGTGATTTTAACTGTAACCAATTTATTTGCAGTTTTTAATTAGAAAAATCTGCTAATTCATTGCCCTGGCCAATTTCTAATAATTGTCCAAATTTGAGTAATTGTGAGAGGAAGAAGGATGCACTTGTCTCTAAGTCAGTCTTAGGAATGAGCGTGATTTAGGATCTCAGGTGTTCTAATTAGATTTGCAAAAGGAATTTTGTAAGAATGTGATTCCTTGGGTCACACTAGAAAGTGTGCTGAATTTACAGGGTAACTTCCAGTGAAGAAGTTTAAAGAAAAGAATATATGGCACCTTGGAAATGAGCCCTTCTCTCCTTCTAGTTCATCTGATGGGGATGGGGGTATGTGTCTGGTTTCTACCTGGTGGAACTCAGGGCTGGGTCTGATTTCCAAGTGTCAGGGTCACTGCACAGGCAGAGGAGGGCTGGCAGAAGGGTTTGTTCATCTCCCAACCCCCAGCAGTAAATTTGCTTCTCAGGAGGAGTGCTGAGGGTTTTAGTGCTCAGTGAAGTAGTCAATTACCTAGAAGAGACATGGAGCTGTGCACATGGCTTCAGTCCACTGCACCCTGTACAGGATTTGCAGAGAACAACCTTTATTTCTTTGGATGCTTTCTGTAGGCTCACGATGGTGTTTTACCTGATAGGCAGTGAGAGGGCATGACAAATTTCTCTGATCTAGTTATAACCAAGCTTTTTGATGTTTTTGTTATTACTGTATCAAAGGTTGGACTTTTATGAATCTAAGTGCATTATTTATTCCACCAGGCTTTTTCTTACTCTGTGATCAAATCTGACTGTACTTCTTTGGTATTCAGATGTCTTCACTAATGATCTCCACTGATCTCTCCATATTCCTATAATGGCAGCTCTACCTCTAAAAGCCTGTTCAAACTTCAGCCAGGCTTTGTGATTTATAACAAATACTTGTTCTCTATCATGTTCAGATTGTTGTTATCTCTTATACAAGCTCTGATCTAACCTCAAATGATACCAGCAATCCATGAGCTATACACAAACCACTTTTTTATGGACCTGGTAATTAAAGGAGCATTTAGTAAATACCACTGAAAGTGCATTTTAAAATCTAATGCATAAAAATTATCTGATAGTGGGATGGTGGAGAAGGGCACAGAGAAAACTTGATAGCAGCAATGACACTGCACAGTATAAATCTGCAGTGCTCTAAAAAACATGAGCAAAGTTCAGGCCTTCACATAAAGTCCTATTCACTAGCTGGGGCACTTGTTGTGTAATACCAACCTCTTTCCCCTCCAAAGGTCAGAAGGCACTTGCACTCATATGGTGTGCTACCAGAAAGGTCTTCCCCCACCAAGCTGGGATGAGCTTCAGAGGTTTGAGGAGTACCTGGAGCCCTTTTTCTAGACATTCCTTGCAGTCTCTACCCTACTGTCTTCACACTGGACCTTTAATTGGAGCTGAAAGTGTTAGCCAAACTAAGGTTCCTGAAGGAATTATTTAATTTAAGCTTGTTGAAATTATTTCAGGGCTTCTTTTATTTGAAAGCAAATAAAGACATATACATATTTCTTAAATCCTTATTACTGCAGTCAGTGAATATGTTTTATCTCATAGTTATTACAGTCAACTCCCTTTATAGGCAAATGACTCATGAAGATAAATTAGATAGAAAGGGAAAGATTTCATGTCTGTCTTAACACTGGCATTTGAACTAACACACATAATTAAAGACAAAAAATCGTGAGCTAAAGAGATGAAAAATGAGTTATCAGCATAATCTTTTTAGTCACGCGTGCTAACTTTAGCTGGAATTACCTCTATTTATTTTATTAGCAGCAGACATATCCAAAGCTGGTTTTCTTTCACATAACCTGTAAAAAACCCCAAAAACCAAAAAACAAACAAACAAAAACCCAAAAACAAACAAAAAAACCCCACCAAAACAAAAACAACAACAACAACAAAACCCAAAAAAACCCCAACAAAACAAACCATTCCCATACAGGGGGCTTGTATATTTTTGAAGGTAACAATAATATTTTGTGAACACCTGGTACAGCCCCCAGGAGATGTTTATCAAGAGATGGTCTGGAATCTGTTGGTGCCACTGTAATGGAACTTAACTTGCTATGAAACTACACAGATCTCTAAAAATCATTGTTTTCTTTCAGAAAGCTGTCTGTGGGAGAAGACTGAGTCTGGAGAAAAAGTGGCCTTATGGCACTTCCCCTGCTTCTTCCTGAAGTATTGTGTATATATATTCGGATATCAGGAAGCAAAATCTCCTCACTCTGCCTGAACATATCCTCCGGTACCTGGAGGTTTGTTCTTTATTTCAGCCACTGATGAAGCTTGCCTAATATTCATCAATATGATGCTCAGATTTTCAAGATAATTGAAAAATTATTTTAATTTTAAAGTATTTGACAGTTCTGAGGATTATACAAAGAGGAGCATTTAATGCTGTTAAAAGATCAATAACTCTTTTAGTCAGACTGCACAGTTATGCAGAGAAGTTACTTTAAAATTTTTAATGAGGTAATTCAGTCTCCTTCTCAAATTATCTTCTGAATTATTGTACCCTACATGCCTAAGTATGTTATAAAATGAAATAAAGAGCTGGAAATAATTTTACAAAACTAAATTATTGATGATATCCTAGCAAGGAAAAAAAAAGATTTACCTAATTCCTTGGTGACTAAAAAGTACTTAAAATTTTATTCCACGTTTCTGTAGAGTCAAAATATCTTTTGGTGTTTTTGAGGTAATGAGACTATATCTGGTGAGTACATAACAGGTTTCTCTTGACAAACAGAAAACTTCATGATTCATAACAGAAAATTCCCCTTTAAGGAGTAAATCTCAACTTGTATTTGTTTTTTTTTTTGTTCCCAGGTGTAGAGGAGCACTTTGAAATCTGGATAAATGTTTTAAATATATTTTAGTAGATTTACATAGGGGCATTATCACAGAATATGCTGAGTTGGAAGTGACCCATCAATATCATCAAGTCCATCTCCTGACCCTGCACAGGACACCCCAAGAGTCACCCCATGTGCCTGAGAGTGTTGTCCAAATGCTTCTTGAACTCTGTCAGGTTTGGTGCTGGGACCACTTCCCTGGGCAGCCCAACCACCCTCTGGGTGAAGAATTTTTTCTTGATATCCAACCTAAACATCCATCAACTCAGCTTCACGGCATTTTTTCCAAGTCCTGTCACTGTCACAGTTGTATAGTTGTACTTGGCCTTTTCCTCGTGGCTTTAAGAAGATTTCTTGTGTGTAATTGCCTATTTTTCCCACACCCAAAATTCCCTAAACACAGGGCAGTCACATGAATGATGCCATCTGCTTCCAGGGCTGGGGGGGGGACCAAGGTCTCAGGAGTGACACAGGGGATGGAAAGTGAGTAAGAAGGTCTGGTGTCAATTGGTCACTGAAGAGCAGAAGCTCTGCCAGTGATGGGGGCTGGCTCAGAGCATCCCACTCCACACGTGCCCTTCCATGTCCCACTGCCACCTTCTTGCACGTGGGACAGGCATCACACCAGAAGGTTTGTTGGATGCTCAGTAATTGAGAGAGTGGGACAGATGAGTCAGGGAGAGGGTGAGCAGTGAATTTTTGTTCCCTGTGTTTATATTCCAGAAGACTCCTGGTTGTGATTATAAAGTAAGATTAACTGTTAATAGCCATGAGAGATGATTATTTGCTTCAAGGTGCTTATTCATTGATTAGAGTTTAGCACAGTGCCTGAAATAGAGTTAGTCAGGAAGCATGAAGTCACTATAGCTGTTGAAAATACACCAGTAAAACTGAACAGAGAGGAATAAATATGCCACAGCCATCTTTGTGTACAGAAGCATTTTTCACACCAGTGAAGACTGCTTTCCACCATCAGACTGTGATTGTTTCCTGATGGTTTTGAATACACATCTAAGGAGGAAAGAGATCTTGAAATCTAAGAATATACATCCCAGTCTGTAAAAATTAATACTCTACAATTCCATCCACAGCCTACCAATCTGATTCTTGCCAGTTTTTACCAGTATGTTGGTGAGTCCCTTTGTGAATCCCCAGCTGGGACCATTCCAGTTGATCTAGATAATCACATATTCAGTGGACCAGAAAGAGGTGGAGAGGTTGTTGTATTCCCTAAGGGACTCACTGAGGACATGGGATAGTGATGTTTTATATTCAAGACCTACTGTATAGTGTCATGTTTTTAATGCTTCTGGAAATACCTCCAAGAGAAGAGGTTCCAAAACAGGAAGAACCCAGAGTGCCCTGTGATGTAAAAGTGGCAACAAGCACAACCTGGAGACATGGGAAATCCTAACCCAATATGAGGGAAAAAAGTGTTCACTCTGTGGGTGATCAGATCCTGAAGCTCACAGAAGACATGGAAATTCTGTCCCTCAGTGCATTTAAACTAAAAAAATCCTGGATTTTCTTTGGGCAGGAGGTTGGATTACCCCTTCCTTGCTGCTTGGGAGTACGTGTTTTCTCTCTTTCTTCCTTCATGTAACCCTTGGAGACACTTTGATCTGGGTTTGGTTGTTTGGAGTTTATTTCAGAGGAAAGTGTTCTGAAGCCTGAAACATGTTATAGAAAGTTTTCCTTCCCCACTCCCCCAACTTTTGATGTGCAACATTGTCTATTTCCATGTGCTACATGGTATTTTATCATTTCCATTACTGATAAAGGCATGGGCAGGGAGAGGGGAAGAAGGGGTAAACCACCATGAGCAGTATAAATTAAATGTTGACCCTAAATTCAGCCTTAGATAGTCTAAGATACTGTTCCAAAATAGAAAACTGTTCTTAGAAAATACAATATCACTTACAGCTGAGGTTTGAAATTAGTCCCTCTCATGTGCATGTGTACTGTTGCCCCACAAATGGACTGCCAGCAGAACTACTGAGTCTGATATCAGGGAGAGTTTGGGTTATTTTTTCACAGCTTTTCATATTTCAGCTGGATGCAACCCAGAGTTGTAACCATATAATTACGAGAATTAAAATGTGTGCAAAAGTAAATTTATGTGATTCAAGCCTTGCAAAAGGCTCTGGTACTCTCTGGAAAGCTCATCTTTGTGCCTGCAGAGTGGAGTGCTAATCAACACAGATGATGAGTTAATGGCAAAAATTTCAGCTGACAGGAACACTTAAGATGACATGTTCTACAGTATTGTAGAGGAGCTCTGTTGATATCATTAAGATACAAGAATTATGTGACTTGAGATGTGGCTAAATGGTGGTAATTATGACCTTAAAAATGACAATCAGTGTTCTAGTGATAATGCATTCTTGCCTTACAGCAATTAGGTTCTATTTCTCTCTCAAAATTCATAAAACAAATAAATAACTAAAAAGTCTATATTGTATTGTGTGTGCATACATGTAGATACAAAAATTAATATTTTTTATTTTTACAAAAGCATTTTATTTTAGGGATTTCCCCTTCATTTGTGTTTCCAGTTTTCAGATGCATCAGCAAAATAAGTAATGGTGAAATCAGGAAGGAATGAAAAACATCTGTGTCTTTGGCAATGATTATGACTGATGTAACTCATCATTTGAGCTACCGAGCAGATATAAAATAAAACATGTAACTGTGACTCCTGATGGCATGACCTGAGAAGTTGACAAACTTACATCAGTAGCTGGCAAAACTAAAAGAAAACACTTCTAGTATAATAAAGGACTTGGTGATGCCACTTTTACCTTTTGACATTTTTCTTCATGTCCTTTGATCAACAAATTGATCCATTTTTTGTCAATTTTTGTGGGTCCTTGACAATTTTTGTTGTTGCTGACATGGCTGTGATCTCAAGAGAAAGCCTTTCCCTGGGTATTCCACTGTATTTCTCAGCAACTTCCAGTATTTTTCCATTTGAAAGGCTGTGTCAGTCCTGTGACTTTCTATACCTTCACGTTAATGATCATGCCCATTCTGCAAGCTCAGCAATTATTGCTACAACTCACTCACTGAAGCAGACTTAAATCAACTAGAGGGATTGCTAGGAAATGGTTTCAGCAACAGAAACTTTCATGTTCACCCTTCAGTGTTGTTCCCTGGTTTTCATAGTGCATAACAAAAAAGGCCCATTAGTGAGCATTTCCTTTACTATTCAACTCTCTGTTCTGAGCAACAGTGGACATATTTTCAAATAACATTTTATCTGCTTGGAATAAGATTTCCATCACTGTAAAGTTTGCCACCCCTTTATTTTCTGCCGATTTCTGACAACTTTCAAGTTTCTCTTTGAAAGCACAGTCATCACACTTAGGAAAGGAGGATCACTCCCAATACAACAAATCATCTTCTTCCTTCCTTCCTTCGCATTTTCAGCAAATCAATTGGGCTCATCCTGCTGCTCTCAAGCAAGGCTTCATCATCTGCTTGTTTTGGTTTTGTTTGGGTTTTTTTCTAAATTCTAAATATCTGCAGGTCTGTATGAGTGGAGGTAGAATTATCCTGAGGTCTCTTACTTGTTTCACACAGATGCCAAGGACTAAGCAGTTACACAGTTCTGACAGACATTGTTACCTCTGCCAAACCTTGGTAACCTCCTAGAATTTTTTTCATTCTTTATTACGAGGGCTGGGCCACCAACAGTGTGTACAATTCACACTTTTATATCATCTCTCATCCTTAGAGCTGCTCTGAGTAAAACCACTTCAACCTCCATTGCTCTTTACCAAGACTGCTACAGCTCCTTTTAACATTAGAGATTTGCTGGCAGGCTTATCTATTAGCAAGTTATCTGGACACACACAAGTTTCCTGTTGTTATCACAAAGGATGTTTTTGCTGCTTTCCTCTAAACTTGGCTTCTAGATTCTGAGGGAGGTGCCCCTTGGTGAAGCTTTTTATTCGTCAGATTCTCTGTGACCTTCTCACTGGAGCCATCAGAGCTGTGGGAGTGGGTATCCATATCACTCTCAAAAAACAAAGACTTTTCTTTCCACAGTAAGCACAAACAGTATGTTGCATTTTCTGTTTCAGAACACATACCACTCACAGTCTTATTCTGTCCCCTTTCTGCTCACTTTGCTCTGGCATGGGAGCAGCAGCAATCTCGGTGATAATGAGCTTCTGTGTCAGCAGATGAACTCTCGGAGCAGCAGGGATTGTGTTGTTCTTACTTGCTACAGTGTCTGACACTTCTGTGTCTGCAGCTCTTGCAACACACTTACTTAGCTCTGCACATTTACTTTGTAAAGTACCTGTTCTTAGAAGAGCCATTATTCTGTCTCTCGTACTGTTGCTTAGTGATTTTATAGATGTTTCTGCATTTAGTCACTGCTGTCAGAAACTGTAGAATGGTTTGGGTTGAAAAGGACCTTTAAATCTCATCCAGTCCAAACCCCCTGCAATGAGCAGGGACATTTTCAACTAGACCATGTTGCTTGGAGCAATCTGACCCTGAATGTTTGCAGGGATGGGGCATCCTTACCTCTCTGGGCAACCTTTCTTCCTTATATCTCACCCAAATCAGCTCTCTTTTAGTTTAAAACCAATACTCTTATCGTAACAGGCTCCACTAAAAAGTCTGTCTTCATCTTTCACACAGTCCCCATTTAAGTGCTCAAAGGCCTCAATAAGGTCTCTCTGGAGTCTTCAGGCTGAACAAACAGAGCTCCTTCAAACATTCCTCATAGTAGAGGTGCTCCAGACCTTTTTTGTAGCTCTCCTCTGGATTCACTCCAGCAGGTGTACATCTCACTCACTTGGCACAATTTAGCAGTGCAGTCTCATTTGATTCTTTGGTCATACCCAGGCACAGAGTATGACTGCAGAATTGGGCAACTCAGAACTTATATCAATATTTAACACGAAACAGCCTTAGGATTTTCTGTAATTCTGTGAATTTTAAAGGTCTTCTGTGCTTATTTGGAAGGGGATGGATGGACAGGTTCTCTATTTTTTTTTTCTTATTTCACAGAGATGATATTTGTACTTTGTCAATAAAAACCGTACAAGCTGTAAAATGCATGGGGAAAAAAAAATAAATCACAGCTATCAGGTATTCCAGAGCAGGAATAATAGCTAAGCACAAACAGAATTTTGACAACCAGTTATTACTTCAGGCATTGTCTTTGGAAAGACACTTTCATGGAGAGGTTAACCCTTAGTTCCCTGGTTCATGGATGGAGCACAGCTTGATTCTAGTACGAAATGAGACTTGTATATTGCTGTAACCTCTGGCTCTATGGATGTCTTCCTCTCCCAAACTCACTGTGAGTAACTAACAGGGGGTTAAGTGAGCACAGGCTGTTCCATACGCTGCATCCTGCAATAGGCACGCTGCTGCCTGCCTGCTGCTATCCCTCCTGAATCACAGAATCTATTAGGTTGGAAAAGACTTCTGAGATCATCAAGTCCAGCCTTTGACCTAACACCACCTTGTCTATTGAACCATGGCACTAAGTGACACATCCAGTCTTTCCTTAAGCACCTCCAGGGATGGTGAATACACCACCTCACTGGGCAGACCATTCCAATGCCCAATCACTCCTTCTGTGAAGGAATTCTTCCTAATGTC
>JAWWES010000001.1:109662851-109687479 GCA_035583135.1 Lophotriccus pileatus
GGTGAATACACCACCTCACTGGGCAGACCATTCCAATGCCCAATCACTCCTTCTGTGAAGGAATTCTTCCTAATGTCCAACCTAAACCTCCCCCAGCACAGCTTAACCCTGTGTCCTCTTGTCCTGTTGCTGGCTGCCTGGGAGAAGAGACCAACCCCCACCTGGTTACAACCTCCTCTTAGGTAGTTGTAGGGAGTGATGAGGTCTCCCCTGAGCCTACTCTTCTTCAGGCTAAACAACCCCAGCTCCCTCAGCCTCTCCTCATAGGACTTGTGCTCAGGTCCCTTCATCAGCCTCGTTATCCTTCTTTGGACATGCTCCAGCACCTCAATATCCTTCCTACATTGAGGGGCCCAGAACTGGACACAGCACTCGAGGTGCAGGCTTACCAGTGCCGAGTACAGGGGAAGAATCACTTCCCTAGTGCTCCTGGCCACACTATTCCTGACACAGGCCAGGATTACATGTTCCTTTTCCTCTCAACCAGAACCCCCAGATCCCTTTCTGCCTGGCTGCTCTCCAGCCACTCTGTCCCCAGCCTGTAGCGCTGCAGGGGGTTGTTGTGGTCAAAGTGCAGGACCCGGTACTTGGTCTTGTTAAACCTGTTGGACTGGTGCGACACCGAGGCGGTACCGGGCCGTGCCCATGGGGCGCAGCATTCCCGGTTCCCCCCGAGAATTCCCGGTCCCGCTCCCACCCCGTCGGGCCGGATCGGGGGGGGCGTGGCCAGAAGAGCCCCCGCCCTCGCCCCGCACCCATTGGTGGATGAGCGGTCTGGCCCCGCCCAGGGGCGTGGCCGGGGCGGGCGGGACGGCGCTGTCCCGATCCCGGCGCCAGAGCCTGGACGGAGCCGCCGCCGCCGGAGCTGGGAGGGGGACCGCGGGGAGAGAGCCATGGCACAGAAATACGACGTGGTCGTGATCGGAGGCGGCATCTCAGGTGGGTCTCGGCGGGATTACCCGCCGGTCCTCCCCGTGGGAGCGGTCCCGGAGCGCGTCCTGCGCCGCCCGTGCAGTGGGTCTGGGGGCGGCGGGGATGGCGATGGATAACGATGGATAACGCCGGTGGATAACGGGAGTGTCAGGTCTCCAGGGGCTTCAGGTGCGCTTGGGGAAAAGAAGGGGGGAAATGAGCCAAATCGCTGTTTTAGGGCGAAATTGCTGCTCGTTGCGTTGGTTTGTACTTCGTGCTCACCCGGAGGGTATCTGTAGGAAAACTGACTTTGTGGGGTCCACAAGTGCGGGAGAATGCAGGGATACAGGCTGGGGTTGTTGCGTCCCGAGACAGATTGCATTTTGACCGATGGGTTTCTTTAGGTTGCTCTTGCTGAGCTGGCAAGGTGTTTTCTTTTGATAAATACTGCGGAAAAACATCTGGGAATATCTGTAGGGTGGGTTTTGTCGCTGTGAGAAGAGCTGTGCTAATTACAGGCAGCCCAATTTCCTCCTCAGACTTTACAAGGCACCACTTCCCAAAAGACTCTTCAGATCTACTTTGACACTAGCAAGTGCATGGTGGCCCCTTATCCTTTGCTTTAAAAACCCCCAATAATGAATTATTCTTATGTTATCTAAGATAATGTTTTTGTGTTGGAGAAAAATCCATATTTAGTTTGTCCTTCAGGTCAATACTGTGTTGGCAGCATCAGCCAGATTTCAGTTTTCAAACAGTCTTTGCTTCACTAATAATTTAGAAAAGGTGAGTTTTATGACTGTGTGACTTCAGCTCTACTACAGCCATTATTTCTATAGGTAAAGTTATGTTTTATTAGTATTGAGAAGGAGTCAGAGGCTTTCCTTGCCTTAATCTGCAGTGAATTAATGTGTGAAGCAGCAAATGGTTTACTTAATTACATTATTTAATTTACTAAAAGAATGGCAATTGTTTAAATACTTATTTGTGAGTATGTAATTGTGCAGATAATCTGCAGTATCACCGAACAGAAGGAAAAAGTTTGGACTTAGATTTCCTTGCTTTTTAGTTTTACCAGATGCCTGGTAATTTCTCTGCCAGAAAGAGACATTTGGTCTTCATCTTTAAGGTTCCTGTAATGCACAGAGTGTCCTTAGGGAATTACTACCCATTCTGTGTGCAGCTGATGGCAATGTTGTCTTGATATGGTGTTTTAGGGCTCTGAGAAGCTCTCATTCCCTTCAGGATGTCTTATTCCTCCAGCTTTCCAGCCTGTTGCAATGTTTTGGAAAATGCATCGAGCATTTCTAAGCAGTATCTTGCCCCACTAGCACAAGAATCAGTAAGCTGCTTCAGAACTTATGCCTTGGAACAAAACCTGGTGTGGGGACTGAAAGGGAGCTAAGCAGGAAATTTCAAGGCATTTTCACAGTCCCTGTAAATTTGTCAGTGGCATGAGGAAGACAAATAAAAATGTCACAGCACTTGTGGGGTACAGGGACATTTTTCATGCCAGTGGAAACCCTCTATCAGTGGCACAGAAATTGGTTTGCTTGTTATGAATTAGAACAGGTGTTGTTTTAAGAAAGCAGCCTTTGAAAAATAAACAATAAATGCCTTATTTAATAATTAATCCATCTTTACAGTGTCATTCATAGCTGGGGATTATAACTCTGATCTGTTTTGCTTTTTGCACAGCTTGTCTGTCACTACCATTCATGTACCTATACACTTACACACACTTCTGCAAGAATTTTGTTTCTGGTGGGATACACAGTAAAATGTGCTCCAGTATGGACAGGATTTCCTCTCAACCTCTCTCTGACTCCAGTCTTGACTTGCTGTTTTGTCTCTGAAGTTAAATTTGCAGTTGACTCATCTGTGTTCTTTCTTTCTTCTATATTTTAAATACTCATTACCTGGTGCTTGCAAGGAAGGATGGGAAGCTTTGGAATAAACTAGTTATTTACTAGAAATAGAATGTATATGAGATACAAGCAAGATGCTTGTTATATTAAGTGTGAGCTTCCCACCAGTGACGTTCTGACTTTTAAAAATATTTGTACAGTATTTATGAAATTAAGCTCAAATCCTGACTGGCACCTCTGGAGTTACCTATTCCTAAAAGCAAAGCATGGTCCTGAAGGCCAGTTTCTGAACAGCCTAACACACTGTTCTCATCCCTGCCCCTGGCCTGTGTATGCACATGTCTGTATGTGGTCATTCTCAGGGACATAGAATCGACTCTGCCTGAAGGAAGCTACAATAAGGGATGGAAGGAGCTTATGCAAAGAGTGATGCACAGTGGGGAAGCTCTTGAAAGAACTCAGCTCTGGTGGCCTCTACTGCTGAGATTTTCCTGCTGTACCCCATGGAATCATGGTCAAACTGTTCAAACTGCATCAGCAAGTGTACTTGGACCCCTGCAGAGAGGGATCTGCAGAGCTTGGGCTAGATTCCTCTATTCACACAGGCTTGCATGTTAAAAATGTGGACTGTGGCCAGTAAAAGCCTCAGGCTCATATATTATGTCACTCTTAATAGATAATGTCCCCTGTAACAGAGCTAATATTAATTATAGCATTTTATACCAAAGCATAATGAATAAACTGATGCCTGAAGTTAAAGATTTTGCCCATACCCACAGGGAGGTTTTATTTATACACCTTAAATATTGCTCCCATTTCCTATTTATGGGTTTTTCTACTGAACTGAGGAGTGTGTGCTGGTTTGGATTGATTTTGACCTTTTACTTGTGCATTCTGGTTTAGGCCATGGCATTCCCTCATTTATTGAAACACAGCAAGCTGATGGCACATGATGTGTCATGGATGGGTGTGTGATTAATTGGCAGGACCATAACCCTGACATCCCATCAGAGAGTCCTCTGCTGCCTGGGTTAAGGGTGAGGACACTTGCTGGAGTTGTTGTGGACTAACTACTGTATTGGCAGCTTCCAGAAGTTGTCCCTTTTATGTAGCATATCACTGCCATACCTCTCCCAACACACTGTCCTCATCCCTGCTCATTACCTCTCCACAAGGTAAGGACACAATTACAGGGAGATTCAGATTTTGGCACCGTAGCCCTTGGACACAGTGTGCCCAGGTACTCTGAGATACAAGATGGGTTGTAAGGAGGTCCTGGATGCTCAGCCACTGATTGGGGACTGCTCATTAACAACTGGGCATCATTAAGTGCTCAGAGTTTTGACAGAAACCTCAGATATTTCAGCTTGTCAGGTCTGGGAAATGGCTTTTGACTACATGTGACCTGTAATTTCTCAAAAATTTTTAACTGACCTTATCAAGGCATATTTTCACATGGATAACAAAATGTGCTGTTGACTCAAAGGCTACCTCCTTGCCAAATTTCAAGTTGCTGCTAGAACTTCCAAAATAGAAATAAAAAAAAAACCAAAACCAAAACCAAACAAAACCAACCCAAAAACATGAAAAACCCACGAGTTTTCAGAATCAAAGGATGTATTTTCCCCCAGATGTTTACAAATATCCAGTCACTTTTGACCAGGATTTTCCAGCAGAGAAGAATCAGCCTGAAAAACACACCCTGAAAATTCAAACTGAAATAGTTCCAAATTTGTCAGAAATGGGAAGGGAAAATAAAAAGGGTGTAAGGAAAATGCCCTTGCTTTTTTCTGTGGGAAGTTTAGGGTGGATTCATGTGCCAGCCTCACCTTGCATGGAAGCCAAGTTTATCAAGAGATGTCATGGAGAATTAATAATGTTTGCCTACATAATACAAACCAGAGAGGCCTCAGATATGGAGAAGTATGTCCAGAAGCAGGCAAGTCCAAGAAAACTTGTATGCTAATATCTTTTGGAAGGAATTTCAGTACATCATGTTACAAGTACAAAGCACAAGGGAAAACCAGACGTAATTGCAACTTATGCTTAGGATTCTTATTCTATGACATGGATAGCTACTATTTCCACATAAAAAGATGTTTGTTCTTATCTAGAAACAAGGATATTGCATGGTTATACAAAATGGATACTTACATTTGCCAGCCAGGAGACAGCACTCTTTTTTATTGCACTTACAGAGGAGTCCAAGCGCCACAAATTATAGGAAAATCTGGGATGTAAAATAGTAGTGATTAGTCTTTATATTGAAATAAAACATATGATGTATTATTAAGACTTTTTTCCCCCCTCTCCATGGAAAAGAACTCTGTGTTGGCATCTCCATCTCCACAGTGTGTGATGGACAACTTTACCACTTGAGCTACCTACGCCTTGGCTGCGTGCTCTGAGTGAAATACAATGATGAGGAAATGCAGATTTTCCTTGCTTGCTATCATGGCAGCACAACTTATGTTGTATACTGCCCTGTTTGTTTTGACAGCATGCCAAGCTGCTGGTGGGTGGTGGTGTCAGATAAACTGTCAAACACACAGTTGCTGGTGTAAGATAGAATCATTCCCACTTTTATGAATCTGGAGTAGTTTCCAGTAGGTTTTTCTTTCTACTGTGACTTCTGAATTTGCCTGAGATTTGACCTGTAGGGCATCTGGTTCCTAAAATGTATCCTCTGTTCATCTCTTTGCATTTCTCCAGTGCTGGGCTCTGTTTACCCAGTTCCTTCCAGCTTTCTCTCTGGATCCAACTGGAAAGCCTATAATCGGTGATATATTGTCATTTAGAACTGGAGATTCCTAAAGACCATTTTTTGGGATGCAGAAATAAATAGGAAGGTTTCACAGAGCTCTCAGCTCCCAGTGTACTTCTAGAAGAACTGTCATCATGACAAAAGTTTACAGCAGGGACCCCATATAAAGTGTAATGGATGTTTTACACAGTACTTGCAAATCAGCAAGTACCAGTTTCCATTTGCCTCCTTCATCATAATGTGTTCTAATGTTTGGATGCTAAAGTTGCAAAACCTTATGATGTTGGGCCTGGATTTTGATTAACACACTCCTCTGTGTTATGCCCAGTGCTATGTATTTAGTTTTGGCCACAATATGGTTGTGATGTGTTGATTATATAGTTCATATATATATATATAAAATTTCATATATATTCTCTATCATATTAGTAGGTAATATAATTCAAAAATGCACTTTTCATCATATCCTTCACTTGGATTTTTATGGTAAATGCCTCATTTATAAACATTCCCTAACCCAGGGGATAACCTGAGTAGTAACAACTGGTTCTGTTCCTGGGTGAAGAAAGTGTCAGGTTTGGTTTTGCCAAAAAGAAAGTGTACACAAGCATGATTCATAGGTTAGCAAATTCAGAGCTCTAAAGAGAGTGCTGTTAACCTGTGGCTTGTCCTTGAGGAGCAGATTTTGCACCACACCTCAGGCTTAGGTGAAAGGTATTGAAAGGCAGGAAAGAGTACTCCTGTTAGTTGGGCAGGTCTGAAATCTTACAAGTTATTTACCTCAAGGAGGAAAAGAAATAGCCAGGCTGTTCGAACAGATCCCAAAACATCCCAGCATAACAAAAACAGTCATGTGACAAGCATTATGTCTTTCCTGGGAATACCAGTGCTTATGTTCTTGAAATCTGTGGCAGTGACATTGGTCATAACTCAGCAGCAACATTTTTTCACATGCTTATTTAGTTGAAGATCACTTTTAGCTAACAGGAATTTGTTCTGCATAGACTAAAAAAATGGTCAATAGTTATAAAATGTGGATAATTACCTTAGATATTTCCATTAGTCAGGTGGCATCAAACCATTGTTGTCTTTACTGGTGCTATTCATTTTAATATTTCAAGGGAAGGAGGGTGCTGCATTTCTAACTAATAATGCTTACTGTTGCCAACTTTTTCTGCCTTTGTTTTGGGAGGAGGGCATTACTTTGGGGAAGAGATGTTTACTTCAATGGGCTTTGCACATGAAAATCTCAGTGGGAGTGTATGGAGAGCGGATTCATTCCCAGGGCACAATTCCCTCTTCCTGCCCACTGTGTTTCTGTTAAAATTGTCCGTGAGAAACTGTCTTTGTGCTCTTCAGAACAAGGCTTGCATCTGTAGAAAGAATTTAGACAGTAGTGCCATTGAAACCACTAAGTGGCTTGGTCTCATTTGGACAATGTACTGTGTAATAGAAAATATTTATTCTCTTTTGGTTAAAATCTTTACTGAATCATGTGGTTTTGTTTTGGGGGGGTTGTGGTTTTTGGTTTGGTTTTTTGGTTGTGGTTTTGTTTTGGGTTTTTTTTGTGTTTTTTTGTTTTTTCTAAAAGAGAAAGAAAAAGAATGGATGAAAAAGAAATTAAAGGCATTTACCTGAAAATGACAAAATACATGAACCCAGTCTGACTTCAGTATCAAGTATTCTATAATCTATAATGTGAAAGATGAAACACAGTTTCTGACAAAGAGAAAATTGGTGATGTTATGGTATTAAGCAATATTGAAGGAGAAATAAATGCAAACTTGTGATCCACACTGTGTATTTTTTGTTGTTCTGTGAATTTAAGGGGCTATAACTTAATTAATAGTGTTGTTGGGGGGTGTTTTATGTTTTCAGTGGCAATTTAAAATCTTCAAATCCTTAGTCTGTGAAAGGAAACAGTTCTTTCATTCTCAGCCTTCTGTATCTTGTTGCCTATTAGTGACTTCTCTGGTGAGTCTGATATAACTGAGCACATTTTAATTATATTTGGAAACTTCTTTAAATACTATGATGTGCACAAAAATTCCAGTGACGGTAAAATTGGGGATGGGGGAGAAGGAGAAGAAAGAGGTGAGAAAGGGTTATTTTACCCCATGGTCACGGCAGAAATATTTTGCATCTCTCATTACAAGTTTACTTGGCAAAGAGACCTCTGGCTAAAAAATGAGAGCTGATTTTAAGGTGGCCACTGCAGGATTTAATTACTCAACTGTGTTTAGGAAAAGTTAGGTATTTCATCAGTGAGACAGTAAAAATAATCACAGCGTTAGGATCCCCTTACTTTGGAACTTCCATAAGGACATATAGCCAATTCTCTCATTTTAATGATGTCTATTAGAATAATGAACAAAAAAGTCTTAAAATTATTTCCCTGCTTAAGATCAGGAAAATGCAGGGATTTTCCAGGAAGATTTTTCCCCCATGCTACTCAATTAAGGCTCACTAGAACACTACAGTAATGAGCCAGTCTTCTTTCACACAATGTAATTATCCCACACCATGTGCAGTAAGGTGGATTAAAAAGGATTTTATGAAGGAATGCTTTAATAGGTTGGGTTTGGTACACTTTCACTTGATAGTGGATCCAGAAAAGGCAAGTGCACTTTGTTAAAGAAGCTAGCAAGCAGGCAAACAACACATCGAGAAGACCAGCAGTTTCCTTTTCAGTAGTAACAGGTAACTTTCTCTGCCTTCATTTTGGTGTGCTCCATATGGCAAATTGAGAGTGGCCTCAGTTTGACAGGTTAAAAGTTTAGTGGTATCAGGCTGTCATCACTCCCCTTCACTGCCCTTGAATGCTTTGTAGAGGTTCAGCATACACCATGTGAGAAGTGCTGTCTCTTACGAGGGAAAGGCGCTGGTGATTTTTGCTTCTGACTGTGGTGTGTCAGTGAATCTGTTTGGTGCTGTGGATTTTCAGCTTAGATTTGAAAAGTGGAATTACTATTTATTAGTGTAGAATTACGATCACCTGGCCAACAAAGTAACCTTCTAAAAACTCACATTGTTTGTGCTGCAGAACTCATATCTGCTCATATGTCCTGTATCAACCCCAGTATTGAGGCAACTTGGAATTATTCTCATAAGTCTACCCTTATAAATGCTTCCCTACAAAACAGGAAACCCTTTCTCACATTACAGGACTCATATGGGGATCAAGGTTGGGTCTGTTAAGTCCCAGTGTTGTGCAGTGCCTGTAGAGATGAACCTTTCTCTCCTATGAAGTAAGAGACAGGCTTTGTTGTATTTTTCATCAGGCTACATACAAAATTCAGTGTTGTTCAGCATCTCTATGTTTCAGCCATGGGGTATGTTTTGTAATCTGCAGATTGGCATCAGTTCACCTTAGGGTTTGGGGTTTTTTTGGTTTGGTTTGGGGTTTTTTTTAACTGTATATCCAGTGTTTTGATGCACTTGTAAGTGCTTTGCTTGGTAGGATTATGACAATTTTCTGCAGTGGAAGTGGCAGCAGGATGATCTGTAGCAGCAGTGATTCTGAGTCCCTTAACAGTGCTGCAAAATCAATAGGAACAGTGCTTTCCTGCATGGCATCTTCAGACGGGGGAGCTGCTGGTGAGATTGCCATAGAAACCCTTGTGGAGGATGTCTTGCCTTGTTTATTCTCATTTAACAGTAAGTGAATTTCTAGAGCCAGATACTGCAAATGAGGCATGGTTCTGGCAGGCTCCTTCCATCTTGCTGAGGGAAGTAGTATATTTCTATTTCATAGAATTAGAGTGATATCTGGAAGGAGTGCAGCCAGTGATTCGGGGAGGTTTGCAGCTTTATCTCAAGGCTACGCTTGGAGGAGGTGGAGATGTCACTGGGGCACAGGCGCAGCCTTGGCTGGGACAGGCATGTCTGTGCTGCAGCCACACCAACACACACCAGTGGGTTTTAATTACCTCATCTGAGTCTTGGCTGCAACCCGAGAGGTCTCAGCCCGGTTCTGGGTTCAGCTCAACATGGTGTGTTAACATAGAATGGTTTGGGTTGGAAGGGACCTTAAAGACCATCCCATTCCAACCCCCTGCCATGGGCAGGAACACCTTTCACTAGGCCAGGTTGCTCAGAGCCCAGTCCAACCTGGCCTTCAGTGCTTTCAGGGATGGGCATCCACTGCTCCCCTTTCCCTTGGCGGTTCCTGAAGGTGCACAATGAACACTGGGGAAGTTGCAGAGATGTTGGAGGGGAGGTGAGAGACCAGCTGAGGGGAGCTGAGCAGGAGGAGATGGGGCAGGGAGATGGAAAGGAGGTCTTATTCCTTCATCTCTCATTCTCACCCCATCGATCAAACAGTCACTATCTGGTGTCCCAATGTATTCTTGCTCTCTCCCTTTTTCTTTGACTCTGAAGCCTTTTTTCTTTCTGGACGAGTGTCTAAGGTGACACTTGAGTTAACAATAATGAAACTAACAACCTGTAAGTCTGGAGTGCAAGGAGTACAGTTTAACAGGCAGACAGGCTAGAGAACCTCTGGCACATCACAACACGTTCTTCATCCTTTAGCAGCCCTTCTTTATTTGGATATATCCCCTAATTAAGCTGTAATCCAGTAGTAAGCTTAACTTCCAACTCAGTCCAGTGCAAGCATTATTATTCCCAAACAACTGTGGCAGGAATATAGCTATTGAAGACATCATGAGATGATGGTCTCAGGCACTGAGGATTTTCATACAACCTTTTTTCATACCTAGGCCAGATATTTTATTGCTTTATGTTCCATAGGATTACACATAAATGCACTATGCATGTTTTTCAAGACATATATCCCCAGTAAACTTTCTTACAAAAGAATTACCCACTCAGGCCTGAGTGTCTGGTGTTATTTACACAGAATAGAGAATTCAATCTTTTTTTTATGACTGTAGGAAATCCAATATTTTGTGACAAAACCTGCTGTATATTTTGAAAAGTCATTTTTCCACATATAAAAAAATATAAATATTAGTAAGAAAATACTACTGTTTGTGTTTCCAACATTATAGACTCATGGTTTATATGTTGAGGAAGACATGAATGCCATCACTGAAAAGATTAAAGAATCAACTTTTAAAAAGTTGTAATATGTTTCTCTAGACTTTCCTGGAGGGGAAAAAAAAGTTATCAAAACTACTGAAATAAAGTAGATCAATTTATTACATATCCACTCCACTGACAAATGGCTTGCATTTTTAAAAACTAGAACATCAGACAGATGGAAGAATTAAGTATAGTTCTGCTCCAGCAGCAATCTAAAGAATATGATGCAAGGATGTAAAGTTATTTTCAGATGAGTATGGAAGTTGTATGTATAATTTTTGCCTACGTCAGACTTTTGAACTTCCTCAGTTCTGGTTTCCAGTGAATTTGTGTTCCACTTCCCCATTAAAAGATCATGTGCACAGAAGTTTATGGTCTATTCTGTATTGTCCTGAGAATAAATGAGTACACTGAATGCTGCCCAGAATGATTCCTCTCCTCTGGTCCTTTCAGACATGCATTCTTTGTAGGCTCACTGTTGATTTTAATCACATTTCAAGTTAGTGTAATAAACATGAGTATAATATCATTATTCCTTCCTGCAGGGTATCTTGGAAGTTCTGATCAATAAGGCTGGCTTTTGTGTACTTAAGGAGGGGAAACAACTCCAAAGAAACAAAGCTTCAGTGCCAAACTGGCCTGCAGGGCAACGGGACAATCTGATTTCACCAACTCATGATTGCTTTTTACAATTTCAGATCCCATTTGTCAAAAGCAAAGAGGTCTCCTGTCCTATTGAATTTTCAGTTGTCTCTAGTGGCTCCATCACAAAGTACCATAATTAGATGATTTTTGCTGAGACCATAATTCCTTTTATAAAGTGTCTACATGCAGCCTCTCTGATTGTCATGGTCAAACTCCACTGCTGAAAATGAATCCTGACAGTGAAGCAGACTTTCCTTCTGCATGTGAACTAGGATGGATAGGAGTGGAGTAGAGAGTTTGATGTGTGAGAGAAGGCATCAAAAGCCTTTCTTGCTGCAACATTGCTATTTCTGTCAGTTTAGCACTGCAAATCCCGCAGGCTGGGTGCTGCCTTTCCATGCATTGCGCAAATGAAGAGTAAGATGTGTGTCCCTTAATAATCGAGATTTTACTGCTTTTAAAATGCCAAAATGCTGATCCAGAGAGGAAACTTCAGTCTGTGAACACTGTCTATAGAGATGGTTATAACATGCAATGCAGCAGCAGCCACATGATTTCTGTGGTGACACAGCAGGAAAAGTTTCTAATTTCTCTCAGGAATTTTTGACAGCAGTTTATTGAAATCTCTGTTTGAAGCTTTGATTCACTTTTTGACCATTAATGTGGCTGATTGCTGCCACTTGCTTTAATGTACTTTCTCTTTTTCTGGCAGGTTTGTCAGCTGCCAAATTGCTGTCTGAGTCTGGGGTCAACGTGGTGGTCCTTGAGGCCCGGAACAGAGTCGGAGGAAGGACATTCACTATCAGGGTAAGTGCTTCTTGAGATGCTGGACTCTCATTTGTGCTGTGAGATGTGGCAAACATCACTCCTATCTTTGAAAAGACCACTTATTTTGACCCAAGGGAGCTACAGCCTCAATCCTCAGAAGGTGACAGAGAACTAATCTGAAGGTCATCAGTCGGCATGAGTTCACCAAGAGGAATTCATGCCCTTGACCAACCTTACAGCCTTCTAAGAGGCAGTGACTGGCTTGGTAGATGAGGGGAGGACACTGAATGTTGTCTACCAAGACTTGAATAACTCAGCACTGGCTCCCATAAGATTCTCACAGACAAAATGATGTAGTATGGGTTGGTAGAGCAGACAGTGAGATGGACTGAAAACTGGCTGAACAGCTTAGCTCAGAGGATGGTGATCAGTGGTACCATCACTTCTGCCAAAGTAACAGAGCTCTGTTTGGACAGGTTGCACTGCAATATATGCCAGTGGACTTCTCTTTATAGGAGGTCCTTTAAAATTGGACCTGGAAGCCACTCTCAGAGCCATCCAGTGGGATTTGTGTGCCTAACCAGAAGTGTGTAGTTCCATTTTAGCTGTCCTAGGATACCTTGCCTGGCATCCAGCTGCAGGTCTTCTTTGGATCATGACTCAAATTTGTCAGCCTTGCACAGAGGTCTTGGAGAGCTTGGATTGTCTAAAATGGTGTTAAACATCTATATTAAGGTGAACTCCACTCACACAGTCCAGTGTCCGAGGCAGGATCTGCTTTAGTTTTCACATTACACAGGGAAATCTTCATCTGAGAACATGAGTGTCAGAGCACTTCTCCTCTCATTCCCATCTCACTTTTCGTGCTGTAACAGGCATGATAACTTAGAGCCCTATAAGAAGAAGGCTGAGCAGGACCAGACATCATTACAACTCAGACATACATTTTAAGACGTCTTAAAATTATCCAAAATAACACTCCTGCTTGAAAACAAACTGCACCTTGATTGCCATTAAAAAAGAAAATTAAATAAGTTAATAGTCACCGTGACACAGAGTAATGCAGGACAGACATTACCTCTGTTTCCCACCCTGGAAGTGAGGGAGGTTTAAATTATGTGAGATGCCATTGCTGGGGAACCAGAGACAAACAGTGGTGTTCCAGCAGAAGTCACTGTGCGTGAAACATGAAGTATAAACACCATCCTTCTGTGACACTGCAAATGCCTGGCTTAAAATACTCACTGTAAACAGAGTTAAAAAGAGTTATTGTCTTGGGAAATCAGCCTGCTGTAATAATATCCCTGAAACCTCCTGCTTTTTTCCTGCTTCTCAAGTGAGTGCAAAGTTGGCCTAAGAGGTGCACTGAGCACCTTTGATGACAGACATGGGCTGGGGACTGCTGGCCAGATGGCTCCAAGGTGGGCAGTGCTGTAAAGGAGATTAATCTCCTTGAAAAATGTGGTGCAGGGCTCAGCACATGCAGCATTAACTCTGAGCAGGTATCTACAGAAAGAGAACGAGCCCTGGTGCTGGAGATGGTTTCAATTTGTGAAGTGTTTTGGAGTGACAGGAAAAGTACCATGAATTCTGAAAAAATTCAGTTGGATTTAACCAAAGTATTGAGGGGGTTGGATATTTCTTCATATTCTCGTGTCTTCTGTGAGACTAAAAAGCCAATACTGAAAATTAGTGAAATTTAAAAGAGAGTCAAAATGAATTGCACACTTGTGCGTGACAGAGCGAAGACACTGTGAACTCTGTGTGTCTGTCATTACAGATCTCAATACTGCCTACTTTTAGGTCAGTAAATACACAGAAATACAGTCACAGAATCATTTAGGTTGGAAAAGACCTCTGATATCTTCAAGTCCAACCTTTAGCCAATCACCACCTTGTCATTCCAATGCCACAAAGAAATTCTTCCCGAATGTCTTACACATACATTCCATGCACATTTCAGCATGGAATAATTTCTTTTACTTCTAGATGTTTATGTTGAGGACCTTCCTGCACAGCTTCTGATTCCTGTCTTCTTTTGACAGAATGAGCACGTTAATTACGTGGATGTTGGTGGAGCCTATGTGGGACCTACCCAAAACAGGATTCTCCGACTGGCAAAAGAGCTGGGTGTTGAGACCTACAAAGTGAATGTTGAGGGCCACATGTTCCATCATAAGGGGGTAAGTATTGCATCTTCCATGTTGAGATAACCAAAGGTATCCTTGAGCTTTGGAAATTACTGACAGTCGTTAAGAGCGTTTCGTTTAAAGCTCACATTTAGTAATCCAGAAAGCACCTGTTTTAAGTGTTGTTATTCTATTTTAACTTACTGGGATCGATGGTTCTTATACTATTTTCAAAAGATTTCAGAACATGGAACTGAGAGGAGTTAAAAGATTTGGGATACATTTGGCACATTATCTCAGAACAAGGACCTACCAAGGCTCACTGTAAGCGTCGTGTCTCAGATGAGAGTCCAGGTGGCTGGTCTTGAGTAGGTACTGGTGTGGCTAAAGCAAACTAGAATCAAACCTGTCTTCAGAGAAGATTTCCAGCCCTTGTCTCAGATCTTTATCCTACTGTTTTTTTGCTCAAATTTATTTTTTTTTTCAATATTCTTTAGTTTTGGAACTTAACAGACTCTGGCAGAACAAGACTTGAAGCCTATATGAGTAAGAGTTGACATACTTGATAGAGTCAAGGCTATCTGATAAATCCTTAGTTGATTTCATTTCTATTACCTTCCCATTTGTTCTTCCAAGAATTAGAGGAATGTATCCATGCTGCAAAGTTTTATCATCCTGTTCTGCAAGCACCCCTGACTGGGGAGGTTCGTGCCATGCTTATAAAATAGTAACTTCTTCAATAATTGCATAGTCACTCCATAGTAGTAAAAAAGTTATTTTTCATGCCTTCACGTAAAATCAGTGTCATTCTACAGCAAGAGGACCGGGCTGATTTGTACCAGTTGAATGTTTGTTCCACTCTATTTAGTTTAAGCTCAGGCATGGATCTCTCAGCATCCTAAAAGGCATTTATCTTCTTTATGTTAAATAAAAAGCTCTAATGGGTTACATGAATTTGAGCCCTTAATCCATTTTGACACTGAAGCTGCAGCTCTTTATTGTCCCACACTGCATTATGCACATCCTTGCTAATGAGCATGTAATTTTGTAAGTTTTCTTTGAAGTGAAAGCGTGTTTCTAAGAAAGAGGCAGCATTATGAGCTATTCAGCTGGATCACTGTGGTCCTGCTGAGCTAATCAGGGTCCCAATGGAGCTGTAGTTGTGGACAGCAAAGGGGCTTTGGACAGCAAAGGTCTACAACCATGGACAGACTTAAGCACTGGACAAATAATAATGATGCTTTTCCTCCAGTAGATCTCATTTCTCCCACATCCTCTTCCCATGAATTGTAGGGTTTGTCTTTTATTTTCTTTTCCTGAGGTTTTCCACAGCTACTTCTCTTTACTCTTTCCTTGAGACATTGTGTAGTCACCACGCCCTTTGATTTAGGAACGTGTTGTTGAACTCTGTCTTACATCCCACGTCTACAACACCATCTCTGCAGTCCTGGCTGTTGGCTGGGTTGGTCAGTGCCCAGGGCTCCAAGGGATTGTACATTTTATCTGCTGCACACTCTTATCATGCTGGATGGTGAGTTGACCAGGTGGGGATTTGTGCCCTCCTAGCTGGAAATGTGCCCCTCGTATTCTTTAAAGATTCTGCAGGAACACGAGCACCTGTGGTATTTCCTAAATGACAGAAAATGTTAGAGAAGACATGATTTGATATTAAAGGATCGTTGCCCCAGAAATTAAAGATTAATTTGAAAGAGGGACATGTTGGGCTAAGACACCATCAACTCTGGGCCAGCTGCTGCCTTTCAGGTTTTAGTTAGACCTTTGAAACTTTCCTCCTTGTGTCTCATCTGTTATTTCTGTCAGCTGGTGGCTGTCCAGGAGCCTGTAGCCAGGGCCAGACAGGAAGGTCTCTTCCCAAGGGCTTTCTTCAGAGTCTGCAGTGTTGTGTGGTTTGTAAGGGGCGACAGAGAGTGTTTTGAGCTGTGACTAAGCATGGCTTTAGATTTTGTTGTGACAGGCATTCAGCTGTATGTAACCTCCAGCACCCTCAGATTAAGAGATTTTTGATCTCTTGTTTGCCATAGTAATCAGTTCAGTTTGGCTTTTTCTCAAGCTCTCCAGGGTACTGCTTGGATTGAGTTAGGAGAAAGTGAAGAAGTGGCTTATCCTAGCAAGGGAAGCAGCCAAGGGAAAGTGGAAATCCCCAGAGGGGTTTAATGAGCTTCTTTTCTCTGAAAGGAATTTTTCCCATATGTGTGTGGAAAAACTCCACATACTGCAAGCTTTAAAAAGCACATTACTTCGTTTGTGCAGGTTTCCTTTGTAGTTACAGTTTATTTGAAAATCCAAATATGTAAGTGTTGTTTATCTTTTTTTCTTTTAATTTGTTCATTTTTTCCCGTCAGTTAGCATGGTAACATGAGCTACTTTGGTGTCAGTCAGGAATTTTTTTGTATCCTGTTGTTGCAAGTCTGTAACTTCAGACTGTAGTGTTTGTTATGAGCCACAGACTTTTTTTCCATCATAATTTCTGTGTGGCTACTGTCCTGTAATTCAGCAAGAATGCTTTTGGACTGAGAAAAGGCAGGTGTGTTGGGAGTTCTCTCTTTCCTGAAGAGGCAGACAGCTTTTTATTTTTACACAGGTCACACTGTGCTGTTTTCACCTTCTTTTTAGAGGTAGACCCTATAAAGTAAAGGCATTAGGGCCTTGGTGTGGTGTTAAGCTTCTCATATAACTGCAGTCCTCTAAGATCTGGCAGCAGCTCCCAGCTCCAGCATACAGAACATTAGTAAATAAGGACTGATTCTGATTGTTTTTTGCTTGTGATTCTCAGAGCAATGTAACACTTGAAAAAAGATGAGCCTTTCTATGCAATGCTTCACACTGGAGATCTAGTCTTTTCTTTCCAACACTTTGCCTTAAGCTTAGGATGCAGCAGGTGAGTCTGTGCAGGTCCCCATAAATCTGCAGTTCGGACATGAGGAACCACAGAGAGTCCCAGGCATTGCCACGCTCTCAGGGCTGGAGCTGCTGGAGATGCTGAGCAGAGGAGGAGCTCAGGTCTCACACTGCCCAGAGCCACTGCTCTGCCTGTGTGGGCTGTGCATGGCCCAAGGCAATAGCAACCCCTGCTCTGGGGCACAAGGAATGCTTCTCCTGAGATTCCTGATCCTTGTACCCTGCACAGCAGGCAGGAGCCAGACTTACCTTTCTCAAGACTGGAAAAGTTGTCAGCTCCTCTGGCACAAATTGACACTTGGGGTGGTGTCATGGCTGGGGTGACTTGGGGTTAATTCCTGCAGTTATGGCTCCAAGTTCCAGAGTAGCCCTGGGCAGGGAAAAGACAGACCTTGCAGAGTTCATCTTTCACTGCTGCCTTCTTTCTAACCACTGAAGTGTGGTGCTGGAGGACCTTGTTTCCTTTGGATTGGTGTGAGGTAACTAATCCAAGCAGGCAGCAGGACTCA
Organism: Lophotriccus pileatus; assembly: GCA_035583135.1. Taxonomy (NCBI): domain Eukaryota; kingdom Metazoa; phylum Chordata; class Aves; order Passeriformes; family Tyrannidae; genus Lophotriccus; species Lophotriccus pileatus. The sequence goes on from JAWWES010000001.1 coordinate 109,680,412, forward strand.
AATCTGAGCTCTGCAGGAAAGCATTCAACACACCAGGAAATGAAAAAAATAGTTAGATAAACTCTGTGGGTTAGTCAAGCAGCCATGTGTTTAGCATGGGAAAAAAAGCCAGTAGATTATTTGCCTTTCAGTTAAGAAAACAGTTGTTCTGAAAATAGTACATCCAGAACACCATAAACTTGTTTAAAAACAGAATATTACAAGACCTTGCCTGTTTGCAGTGAGCTCCTCTGTGAAACATCCAGCCAGAGCTTCTTTCCCTGGTAGGGAGGCAATATTAAAAACAAATTAATAACTTGCCAATCCCAGGTCACTTGGGCTAGATTTATTCCCTGCTGTGGAGATACTTGTGCAAGAGAGAAAGTTGAAAAAACTGATGTGTCTAAGGCTGTTTGCCTTGTGCTCTCTGATGGGCAGTGGGAATTTCTTTTCTGGGATTTGTTAGGATTGATCAGCTCCCATGACTGGTAGGTGCAGCTCCACCTCACAAGGGGTTAGTGTGTCTGTGAATTGTTTCAGGCTCTCTGAATTTGGTCTTAGCCTCCTGTTAGCACTGTTGTATTTTTCCAGCTTTTCGTGTCATTCCTCTCCAGTCTTACTATGATTTCTTTGCATTCAGAAGAGAACAACAAATAATACAACTTTAGACTGTTAATTATCAGCTGGCATTTAATAGTTCTCAGTGGATAAATATATTTTCCCATTGATCTCCTTGGGCTTTGCCACTGACCAAAGATGTGGGACTAATTAATAATATTTTCAGATCAGCAACAATAGGATTGTACTTTTTTCAAACAGCAGATAAAAGAATATCACACGTGGTACCTGTCATACCAGTGGCCAGGATGGTAAGATTTCTTGATCAGTGCTCAGCAGTTTGTGGTCATAGTGGACTAATACTAATTCAAAGAAAAATATCAGCTAGCCAAACAGTGGGCAAGTTCTCTCACCAGTTGTCCCACCTGCAGCAGTCAGGACAGTTTGGAAGTTTCTTAGCTGTTGAACTCAGTAGGGTTTATGCTGGGGGTTTGAAAAGCTGTTTGGATGCACATCTCATCATAGAGTTTCTGAGAGAGACTTTTCTTGGGCTGTTTTTTTCCAGCAGTGTAGGGAATAGGTTTGGCTGAAAGCAAGAAGAGGAGAGGAACCTTAGAGGAAGTTAACTTTTTACTTTCTTTTTAAAGAAGTGCTTCTTGTTTTAAGTAAAGTAAGCTAAGGATAGGAGGGGGAGTTGCAGGTTACACCTCTCCGTATAAGCACAGTCGTTTATCAAAATGCCTGTTGAAAGGAGGTGTCACTGAACACTGAAAAACTTGGAAGTTTTCATTGCTACTCCTGGTTGGCAGGCTTATCTTTTCCCTTTGCCGCCTTGCAGAATTGACATGACAGAACTTCAGTAATAACTTATCTTCACCTGTCTTAGGGTGGCCCAACAGCATTGCTTAAATTGGTGTTAAAACATGTTAAGGAATGCATGGATGGCACCTGTGTTCCCAACCAGAGCAAAAAGTCCATCAATAAATGAGCTTTGAAGGAGTGGTATTTGATGATCTTTCTAAAAAACTTATTTTTTTATGTGCTTTAAGAAGAGAATGATTAGCAGTATATTACTGCTTTGTATCAGGATTTCCTTGTTTGATACAGAATTGGTTTATGACAGCAAAAGCTGTAACATGCAGTACATCCCTGTGCATATATTTTTTGGTCCTCCTTTCTGTGGCTGAACACACAGTGCTGCAAACTGGCAGTGAGAAATTTTCCTCCAGGAAAAGGAAGAGGCAGTGTCCTGTGAAGGAGTCTCCTGCTGGTGGTTCACAGGAGAAGTTTGTCTGCTCTTGCCATGGCAGAAGTGTTTTGCCTGCACATGTGCACCTGGAAAAGGCTGGAGCAGCATCCCCCCTTCACTTTCCTCCAGTGTAAATCCCTGAAACAGAATGAAATGGAGATAGAAGAGAGAACAAAGTATATGGTACATAAGGTTAAGATTGCATTCCCAGAAATCCAGGGGTAACCAGCCATCTCCAGAGTCATCCTGGTGACTTGAAAGCTCAGTGTTTGTTGGAAATTTGAAAAAAAAAAACCAAACTTAGATCTCAAGCTGAACTGAGTGCTGAGATCACAGCTTTCCTTGGCCCAGAGCAGAGGTTATTGTGTCTAGATGGAACAGGAGAGTGGCTTTGCTGCTCCCCTCACTGAAGATGATGAAGGGGAACATCACAGTGCCCCTGACAGACTCCAGAGCTGGGGCACCACTGGAGCCCTCTTCTGAAGACAGAGCGACCTTAAGCAGTGTTGGCCAAGTCTTGTTATGGCCCCTTTGCCCACATACACTTGTCTCTTCTATTGTACTTGTCCTGGAGCTGACAAAAGTTGACCAAAATGTAGGAATTTGGATATTTTACTGCTTTTTCCAAGTCTGAAAGCTCACTGTGCTCTCTGAGTTTCATCTCGCACCTGTTATGATCTTTGCAGAAAAGTGTCCTGAAGAACATCAAAACCCATAAGTATTTACACATACAGACACATACACAATTATCAGAGGGAAGACCAGTAAATTCTCTCTTGACAAGTGGGAGGAAGGTGTCCCTGTCCCTGGGTCATCATCTCATGCATTTCCAGCGCTCTCTCCTGGACTGTGGCTCCCACCTGCAGGGTGTGGGGGTCTCTCACAGTGTACATTGCACTGAAAAGCAGGTGACAAACTGCTCAGCATTCCCAGGTCCTACCTGTCACAGTCCATCATGTTCTCTGCATCCTCACACAAACTTCTGGCACATCTGGAAGAGCAAACAGTAGAGAGCTCTGATGAGAAATTTGCCACTGACTTACATGGGAGAAAGTTCAAAGCAATTTAATAAAAGAACACGTTGCCTGCTCATCCAGCCCTCTTTCAGATTAAAGTTATCACAAAGAAGCAGCTGCTGTTAGATTGTTTTGCTTATCAAAAAAATCATAGGATTATCTGATACAGTCTGTTTGAGATTATAACAGTTTCAGTCACTGTTGCAGCTCTGTGTCATACACACTGTAAATTCTGACACCGTTTTTCCAAGAGTAAAATACTTTTTCTTCCTGCAGCCAGAAACTTCCTTTTTGGCAATTTTTTTTTTTTAGGCTAGATTTCTCCCAAGGGACATGGCATAATAAAGAGGTATATTTGAGTTTGTAGGTGAAGTGTAACACAAAGGAGCTTAAATAGTCTCAAATGCAGTGCAATTTTGGACACATGCGGATTTTGGGATGCATGTTTCAGCAGGCAGGCAAGTGTTGGATTCATTCAAATGTAATAATGAAGAATGTTTAGGAAAAAGGAATTTTGCCTCTTTGACCATTGCTTGAGTCTCCTTAGCCCAGAATTTGACAACCTGCTCAAATGTATCCCTCCTCATCCCTTCTGAATAATAACAATAATAAAAAAGGTGATATTGTCCTTTCTAATATCATTCCAGCTGATTTTTCCCCTCCTACTTAGCTATAACCATGTCATGACTGAGAATTTTATGTCCTTCTGTAATGAAGATATGCTTTGCTTTATTTAACTGGCTTGTGTTTTTATGTGTATTTTAGGGAAAGTCACGCAATTTCACGGGTTTTGCCCCTTCATCATGGAATCCCTTCGTTTATCTGGATTACAATAACTTCTGGAGAACCATGGACAAGATGGGAAAAGAGGTAGGCTGTGGGAATTGCATGTTTCCTACAATGTTCAGGCTACCATGAGTAAATCTGTTTGAGTTTGGTTTGGTTTTGGTTTTGGCATGTTTTTTTATTACTTCTTTAATATAAAAGAAAAAGCCCTCAACAACAAAACAGAAAAGAAACATCCATCAGGAAAGGATCTACACTGCCCAGGAACTGTCAGAAATAATAAGTGTTCCTCACTGAGAGGGGGGTTGGATTAGGTGACTATTAAAGGTCCCTTCCAACCCAAACTATTCTATGATTCTATGAGAGGAGACAGAAAGATCTGGAGGTGTCTGAGATATCTGGAAAAAAAATGAGGTTGAACTCAATATCTGTACTTTCTCATGACAGGGAAAACCATTCCATGAGCTGAGATGAGGCTTTTTTTTCCCTTCCCTTGTGGCAACTTTTTGAGTAAAAAATGATTCTTTTTTGGAGCTGCCTAAGCTGGGCTTCAGTTTGATTTCACAGTAATTTTATTTTTAAAATTCAAAATTTAAGCAGTATGACTGCAGCCCCTGGAGCATTATCCTGTCTTTCAAATATTCATCAGTTGCCTTATAATTTATCTACAAACCAAGGGCCCTACCTTGCCAGAACCTTCAGGCATAACTAACTGTATTCCTGCAAAGTTCATTGGGTTTATCTGGCTTTGCAGAATCAAATTTGTGTATAATATTGAACTTTTTGTGTGTGTCAAATAATACATTTTTTCTAAAGATTTGGATGTAAGGTAGTGTCCTCACATGTCATGGTACTTACATGCAAAGAACTATTAATAAGAATTTACCTGTCTAAAAATAATTCAGTAGTATCTAGACACTTTTTTCTTGCTCTGTAGTTAGCAGAGAGACGTAGGGGCCTTTGGATACCCATCTTGGAACTGACTGAATCTCCGAGAAAGAATTTCCCCCTCAACTCAAGACAACTAAATTGGACTAGACACCTAATTTCTGGAGAACAAAAGGGCAGATGAGTCCCATGATAAAGATGTAGTTAATTGTTCAGATAAAGCCAGATTTTGTGGTCATGGTACAATTCATTTCCAAAGGTGTGAATGGAAACTATTCCATTTGGTGAATTTATTCTAAATGGATATCCGTGTGTAGGGGACAGAATTAACTCCTGGCCAATATATCAGTTAAATCTGTGCTGCTAACTATGACAAGGCAATGATAAAGTACTGAATAATTTCTTGAATATTTCACCTCTGTCTCCAGATTCCTGTTGATGCACCGTGGGATGCTCCACATGCTGAAGAATGGGACAAAATGACCATGAAAGAGCTGATAAATAAGATCTGCTGGACCAAGTATGTAACTCTATCCACTTTGAGCTCCAGCTGCAGAATGGTAGTGGCTTTCTGGCAAATTCTGTGGTACAGCTGAGTTCAGCAGGGGTGCAGGCAGTGAGAGATCAGGAGGTGCTTGAGGTTTGGGTTGGCTGGCAGGTGGCATTAAAAGTGCTGGGGCAGCCTGGGGTTTGCCTCAGCAGGCCTGTGCACACAGGAGGGACAGGGTGGGCTCTTCCCACCACACCTTCACTTCAAACAATTGGAAAGTGTCTGCCTTTTACATCAGGAAAATCAGTGTGTAAATAAAACTCTGCTTTGTAGCCAAATAAAGGTCACAGAAATGGAAGCAGGTGAGGGGACTTCCCTAGTTCCATGTCGGGCTAGGAGCTGATGATTGATGTCCTCTGACTATTGGCTCCTGCACAGTTATCATATGTGTCTGCTTTTTATTGTGTGAGCTGCATGGCATGCACAGAGCAGGCAAGTGCCACTGGTGCATCGGAGAGCAGCCACTGGAAAGCAGCTGCCCTCTGCCTGCTCAATGGAAGGGGCAGTCTGAGACCTGAAGAGTGGGCAACGAGCAGCTGTTGGCACTGGAAGCTCTGGATAAGCCCAAATGCTGCTCCTTGTTTCAGCAGTAGTGTCTGCTAGGGCTCTGAAGCCCTTGCAGGGAAACCAGCCCCAGCAGAGACAACCTTTGTTGTTGGCTTGTGCCTCCCCGGTAGATTTGTGTCTGAGCCAGGCCAGTGCTCCGTTTTTCTCCCAGAAACCTGTGACTGTGCTTGCTCAGCTCTGCCTGTGGCAGTGCCCCCTCCCTCTGTGCCTGGGAAGCTGTCCTTGAACACCAGCCAGCTCTCCTGGGGTTCTTTGCCCTACAGGATAGTTTCCCATGGGACACTGCCAAGCAGGTGCTTGAGGAGGATGGAATCTGCCCTTCCAAATTCCAGGGCTGCAATTCAGCTGTTTGTCTTACTTCTCCCAAGCTCTTAAACTCCACAGTCTCATGCAGCCAAGGCTCCCCCTCACCTTTGCATCATCCAACAGGTCCTCCTTGTTTGTAAGTAGCAGGTCCAATGGACCATCAACCCCAGTTGGTAGGAAGAGAGCTTAAGGTGTTGTATCACCTATAAAATGGCCAGTGTGTTTTATGTGTCTATGAGGGACCACACTGTAGAAATAACAAAAAGTGTTCAGTATATTGAGGTGACAACAATTGGAAATTCTGCTTTCTTCCTTCCCTTTTTCAATCAATTCTCGTTATAAGGCAAAGAGAAGTGTGCTCATATGAGCCCTCATATGCCTGCTCTCTGTGCTGGCCCCTGTACAGTTCTGTAACACTCATGTTCACTGTCTTTTACTTGTGTGGCTGTGCTCTGTTCACCCTTTCACTCTGACTGCAGTTTAGCACTGTGCCTGCAGCTTCCTGCCCAAAACTTTCCATTTGAAGTTTATTTGGATGGCTTAAATCTTGCTCCAGCTCCATGTGATATGTGCTATGGCCATTTGGACTTGCTCTTGCTCTCTGTGGCACTGCAGTTTTCTTTACAATTAGTTTTATGAGCCTTTTGCCTCCAAACTCAGTTACTTTGAAGTAACCTCACTGAAGCAAGTGCACTGGCTCTTCCTCTTCTGGTTTTTACTGTTTCTTTCAGTCAGGGAGCTGATGGAATATAAGCAGAACTGTGTTTATAGTGATCCCTCCCATAACAGGCTTCTCTGCAAGGCAGCTTCTACTGCCAGTGTTTTTGTGGTAGTTTTAATGCCTGTGCTCAGCTCAAACACATTCAAAAAGTCAGTAAAAACCCACTTTAGATCTTCAAGCCAAGCCACATTTTTCTACACATAGTTAAAAGGCACAGTGCTTAAACAGAAAAGTCCTCCCACAGCATTTTCTGTATGACTTGGGCCAAGATTGTTAAAGAAGATTTGTTTGCCATGTGTCACAGATCAGCATCTTCTGATCCTAGAGACTACTTCACATTTCTTAGGCCTGAACTTACTACAACTGCTTAGTGTCTTGGTGCTTTCAGGATTGTGGCAGAGGGTTCTTGCATGCAGGTTGTTTTCATATCCTGGCTAATGAAATAGGG
>JAWWES010000001.1:109687579-109713744 GCA_035583135.1 Lophotriccus pileatus
TGTCTTGGTGCTTTCAGGATTGTGGCAGAGGGTTCTTGCATGCAGGTTGTTTTCATATCCTGGCTAATGAAATAGGGATGACTGAACTTCATACTGAGGGAAGGGAGGTTATAAAAGTTTATAAGTTACATATTTTAGCCCAGATAACTTGTAAAGTTCCTTCCTTTAGCAGAAGATAATAAATTCATGTTGTTTTATGAAACTTAATGCAAGTCAAAGTCTTTTTACCTCCTTTGCAAAATTCTCTCAGTTTCTTCAGCAATCTGTAGCCACAAATTAAAGAAATGTGAACAGCCAGACCTTCAGTTCCTGCTGTTGTATCTCTGCTTATGTTCAGAGGACTTGCTGTGGTGACCCTTTCCTTATTTATGGCAGTGATTGCCAGTTTGGTTTCTCTGTCTGGCTTATTTACTACGTCTGGTTCTTGGTTTCACAAAAGATCTGTGCAGCAGTGTTACAGGGGAGATGGGGAATGTCTTGGTTAGTTCAGTCTCTCAGGATCCTTCAGGCTTTGGAATTGATGTGCCCATGGAGCTCCCCACACAGGAGAAATGCAGAAAAGTTTCACTAACTGATTACCAAATGTATTCTCCTCTTGAGAGAAATACTTGTTCTGATGAAAGGAGTAGCAGCTGGGAAACTATTTAAAGATGTAACTAAGGTGAAATCAGTGGGGTTTCAAGTTGAATGGGTAAATATTTTGGGAGGGAGGTGCTGGTAGAAACCTTTTTAAAAAGTCTCGCTACAGACTGAAAAAATCGAAGAGATATAAATCATCTTGACTTTTCTGATTTTAAGAAAGCAGTCCTTATTGAAAGTAACAAAGAAAACCCTTAAAGCAGTCAGGAATTCACATTTTCTCACTGTCTTTTTCTGCTCCTGTGTCCCACACAGAGCTGTTAGAGATTTTGCCACCACCTTTGTGAACGTCAACGTCACGTCTGAGCCTCATGAAGTGTCCGCCCTCTGGTTCCTGTGGTATGTGAGGCAGTGTGGGGGCACAGCCAGGATTTTCTCTATCACCAATGGGGGCCAGGTACAAAATATCTCGTATTCTTCCACTTCTCTTGAAGCCACAGGGAGCAAGTAGGGTGTTGTACCCATCAAAGCCCTGCAATTAATGAAAAGACAGAAGCATGTGGCACTGGAGACAGTCGTGTTCTCACGGAGTGATACAGCCCCTGACAACTAACCCTGATTAATGAATAATTTTATTAGCTAGGCTTTGGGATAAATTGGGACTATGTAAACAAGGAGGGAAGTTCTGCATTCACTTGAGTACAGTATTCTTGTTACTGTTGTCATGCTTTTTTGCCAGGTTATTTTCTATGGTTACTTGGCACATTTGAATGTTTATAAGAGTTCAAAGTAAGTGTACTTCAAAGTGAAAAAGGGTGTTTTTTTGGTGTTGAAGCCTCTAGCAACAAGAGTTGGAGGTAGATAGCAAAATCCCTTCCTTCTTGGGTCAGCTCACATGGCAACAAGTGTATGAGCTACTTCAGGCCTTGATCATGGCAGGTGTCTGGCTGCCTGGAGAAAATCCTGGCTTTCATGTGATTGTTGTGGATGAAATTTCAGAATAGGGAGGAGAGGTCCATCCAAGTATTTTGAATGTGGTGTGTTGGCACCCTTTATTAGCCCCCTCCCTCAGTTAACAGAGCCTCAGAAAGCATGTGCAGCATTTCAGACTTAAGCTACCAACTGGGAAAGTGGAGACACCACCATACCTTTCCAAGTGTCCTGGGATAGGAAGACATTAAGAGAAATTGCCTGAAGAGATACAATCTCTGTCTACATCAGTCTGCTGGGGTAAAAATAGACAACCATGTGTCAGGAAGGATGTAATAGTGCTCATGCTGTCCTGAGGAGGAGCCAGACCTAAGAGCCTTTCTCCTCAGAAGACCCTCAATCATGTTTGCTGTCCCACATCAGCAATGGCTAGACATTGCAGCAAGAATTAAAAGGGAAATTAATCTTGAGATATTCACAGCTAAACAAGATATGTGGAGAGGAGAAAGCTAGCCTGGGAAGAGTACTTCCTTCTCTTTGTGCCTGGATGGGAAAAGTTGTCTTTGTTTCTATAAGGCTTCTCTCTTCCTTCATCCCAATTAATATAGAGTAAAAACACTAAGAGTTTCTGACTTAGTGGCCCTGACAAGCCTTATAAAACTTCCTTAGGCAGCCATTTAAGTCTTTCAGCACAAGATTTTGTGGGCCTTTTCCTCCCTGCCAGTACCAGCATCTTATATGTAAGAGTGAGCTGCTGGATACAACACTGGTGGCTCACAGATAAAAGAGGGTTAGTGCTTCCCCTGAGCCTCTGCACAGACATCACAGGGAAATGTGTGTCACAGACTGTGCTTTTTTCCAGATAGCAGTGTCTTTGTGTCTTCCCAGGGACAGATAAAGCCCATTGCCTCTTGCACTTGAGACCAGACCCAGTTAAATATCTGTCTTGCTTCTGAGCTGGTGCAGTCTTTCACTGTACAAATGCAAGCTGGTTTCTTTGTCAAACATGAGGGGTTTGGTAGCACCGTGATGGGTTACATAATAAGAACCTCTTTTGAATGAAGTGATATATTTATGCTAGCTAGAATATCTGCATTGGATGTCTGTGTTCTCTAGGCTTCAAAAGCCTTTAAGCCAGCTCATTAGGGAAGCCATTGCAAAAGTGGTTTAGTCAGCAATCCACACTGAGGCTCAGGTTTATGCCATCACTCTTCTGAAAGTCTGGGTCTCTTAATGCGCCCTTAAGGCTTGCAGACTTGGCCTGGAGATTCATGATAGTGAGCATCAGTCATATTCAATGTTTTTGTGATTAATGGTGTTGTGTTTCTTTTTTTTTTTTTTTTTTTTTTTTTTTTTGTGTTTGTTTTGTTTTTGTTTTTTTTTTAGGAGAGGAAGTTTAAAGGGGGTTCTGGTCAGATATCGGAGAAAATAATGGAACGCCTCAAAGGCAGAGTTAAACTGGAGAGACCTGTGATCAGCATTGATCAGACAGGTGATAATGTCCTTGTGGAGACTCTAAACCATGAGATATATGAGGTAATTCGATCAGAATGAAAGTAGAGTACGCATTTAGTAGGGGAATACATCTGCTGTAGCTCTAAGCCAGATGTAATCAGGAAGTACCCATTTGTGTGTGTCTATTTCTTGGACTAGGCTGACACTCTGTGAAACCTGTTTTACAGATTCATTTATGACTGGATCTCTTCTTGGTGTTCTGCTACCTAGTTCCTCTCATTACTCTGACTTTTCTACCGTAACTTTTCATGTGTTCATATATTTTTACATTTTAGTTCTGCATTGTGACCAATTCAAAGCGAGGGAAAATCACCTTCCTATTTCTAAGTTTGTGGTTTGCAGCACAACAAAAAAGAAGACATTTCAAATACCTTGAGTAAGATTTTGCCTCTGCAGGGGTGCTGTTAAATGCTCCACAGCACATCATTACCCACAGTGGCACCCATGGGGCAGCAGCTCCTCTGCACGCAGTGTCCAGCGTGCCATAGGGGTCTATGCAGGATAGTCAGGATCTGCAAGACCCTGTCTCACTGGTGACAGTGTTTGCAGGATATTTAGAGAATGCCAGCAGAAAGGGAAGGGCTGTTTGACAGGGAAGCTGGCCTGAAGATGTCCTGGAGGAGGGACTCTCCTTTCCCCATGGATTTTTAAGCCCAGGAATTAAATTGCTGTCTGCCTCCATTATGACTGACTGACGGTCAAGTTGGAGGAGACAGGCTTCCTGCACTCAGCAGCTCCACCTGCCTGAGAGCACCCAAGAGCAGCGGTGTTGTGATATAGTATCACCCTGAACCCCGAAGAGAGTGTCCTTCCTTGCTCCTGTCAGACACAGGGCCTGCAAGAGGGATAGAGCCTGTTCAGGAAACCTGAAATCACCATCAGTGTAGCTTGTCCTGTCCACCATCAGTAGCGTCCTGTGAACATGCACAAACATGATTTTTTTTTTTTAGCGTCCTATAATTTGGACAAATGTGGGTCATATTTTCCTGGGGGTGATAAAAGGCAGTTTTACCTATGCCATAAGATCTCTCTTGTCCCATTTCCCCACCTGTGTCCACCCAAGATTCAACTTTGGTCTGTTTGTTCCAGCTCCTTCTTTTTTTTCTGAAATGGCAGAATTATTTTGGTCCCTGTGTGGGAAAGCCATGTAGCAGAGTCAGGTGTGGGAGAGATATTACCAACCATTAAGAGTGTCTTTCAAACGTGTCCTGCAGGGCGAACTTGCTGAGAGGCAGCTCTTTGTGCTGACTGTGTTCTACCTTTCAGGGCAAGTATGTGATCAGTGCCATCCCTCCAATCCTGACAACGAAGATTCACTACAAACCAGAGCTGCCACCAAAGAGAAACCAGTTAATTCAACGTTTGCCTATGGGGTCTGTCATAAAATGCATGATGTACTACAGGGAAGCCTTCTGGACAAGGAAGGGTAGGTGGGGAAAATGAAGGGCTTGGGAGCCCCATGCTATGCAAATTTCGAAGGTCTGCTGTCTATCAATCAGGAAATAAATCCAAGGGAGGGTTAAATGTTCCAAACCCCAAAACAAAACACACCAAAAAATGAAAAGTAAAGCTCCTTAGAAAGGAGAACTCTTCCTCTGAGCTTGAATGCCTGCCTTGTCCCAAAGATGAGTCCAGGGCCAAACAGGATCCCGAATCTCATTGCTGCTGAGGTGGGATGACCAAGAAAACAAGCAAGGTTTTCCTGGGAAGCTTTGCTGAAACCTGCATTGCACAGAAGTGTCCCTGCAGCAGCAGCCCCCTGCTTCTCCCTGCTGGGGACAGAGTTAAGTCAGCCAAAGAGAATTTGCAGCAGATGACAAGGAGAGCTTAAGGTGTCAGCAAGACCTTTCCCTGGTTTTAATCCTCTGTTCTGCAGAGTTGGTATCTCAGAGGACTGGGAAAAGTAGGTTAGCTTTTTGTTTAACTCAAGATATTTTTTCCATGCTACAATACCATGTTTTTCCCAGCTTTGGCTGATACTATTTGCAGAATTATGTGTATGAATACATTAGTTTCCACTTACTTTTTAACAATACTGAAAGTGTAGAGAATATTTCTTAATCAAAGTAATATATTTTTTGCATGTTTCAAGAAATAAAATAGCCATTGGGATTAGACAGAAATATAGTCAGGTTTATACACTGTTTTCTATATGAGATTTTTTGCATGTTCATCTGAAACATGTCCTAAAGTAATACTGTATTAGACAGTCCATGTTTCCACTGCATTACTGTTTTTATGGGACAGCATTCCTAACAATCTTATCATCAGCAAAATCAATCCAGAGTGTAAATTGGAGCCTGCAGTGACCAGATGTGATTACACTGCGTCTTGTTTAGGCCGAAGTTGCTCATGGAATGAATCACCCTAGTTCTTGCTAGATCTGTTTATTTTTAATGTTTTTTTTTGCCCTGACTTGTAGCAATCCCCAGGAATTCCTTGCTAAGTAATAATGGAATTTAAAGGACTTTTATAAGTCTGTGTACACAATTTCCCAGAGTCAGAGAGAAGGGAGTGGAGAGGCTGTTACAGAAATACTTCAGACATGCAGGTATTATTGTTAACAAAGGAACTACTGTACAGTTCCTTTTATGGATAATTTTCCTTGCTCATTGCTGTCAGAGACAATGATCATCAACAAGTTTCTCTGACAATCCTCTGGGGTTTTTTTCCTCTTAGGTTACTGTGGTTGCTTCATCATTGAGGATGAGGAATCTCCAATTGGAATAACCATAGATGACACGAAACCTGACGGATCTTTCCCTGCCATTATGGGGTAAAAGCTTCTAGCCTGTGCTTACAGATGTGTACTTCATGTTGCATGAGTGAGTGAAAGAAAGAGGAAGAGGTGAAATGACCAGGCTACATCAGTGTTGCCCACTACAAACAGCAGGATACGGCTGGGAAGGGGTTGCTGAATTCAGCTGTAGTCCATTTTAAGCATTCTGTTCATGGGTTTTTTTTGCTGAGGAGTAGATTTAGAAATAAATCCCTTTCTTACCTAGCTGTGTGAGCCTGCATTTGGTTTTAGCACGTGGGCCAAAATGACAATGCAGTTGTCCAAGGAATCCTCGTTTGCTTCCTCTCTCTGTTGAGCTGAGTCAGGCCAATCAACCCCAGCTGGTGGTTGAGCAGGAGAGCAGCTGTGCAGTGAAGAAATCAGGATTCTGAAGAAACTGACACATAAGTTACAATTTGGACAAACAGACGGGAAAATATGTGGCAACATTGACTGGCTTTTAAAGGAGGTGAAACCAAATGAACAAACAATCTTTACAAATGTTTCCACTGTAATCTGAGGTGAGACTGCCAAAAAAAAGGCCAATGTAAACATCAGGCAAGTACTCCCTAAGTGTCTGACGGGGAAAGCTTACCACTTCTACTGAACTATACATGTTTATGGCCATGTTAAAGGCTTAAAAACTTCCATGACCCGAGAGCAGTAAGGCTCCCACAAACCCCACATAGCAAACAGTTTCCTCCTTTCTTTTTCCTTGTGGATTTGTACAACTTCCTAAAAGAGTGCGGGAACATACTTCATCCCCTGGGTAACCTCCACTAAGGTCAGATGAACTAATTGCTAAATCTGTTTCCTTCAAGTTGAATAAATATTAATCCCAGTTCTTCCAGGACCAGTCCATCATGCTGTGCAGTGCCTGTCAGGGCTGCAGACTTTCATCACTTACTAACACCAGATGACACAGGCAGGTGTGTTCAGCTGCCTGCTGGACTCCTGAAGCTCAAGAAAACTCAGGGTCTCAGTCCTTTTGGATGAGACTTATATCTAAGAGAGTGGGCAGTGTAGGCCTGGTTTGCTGGACATTGTCGTGTCTCCGTCCACTTTGGGTACAACTTTGCTGTTCTGAATCAGTGGGACAGGGAGTTCATTCCCACAGAGCAAAATGAGGCTGGTGCTGGCAGCTTTGAGAACACTTGCAATCTGCAGCTTTCTCATCTGGTAGCTGCCAGGCAGTCCTGTACATCTGCCCTCTGGGAATTCATACTCTCCCTTTCAATTAACTCCACAGAGTACCCTTTTCACCAGTGTGACCTGTAATTATTAAGTGCCAAGGTATGATGACAAAATGTCAAGCACATCTTTTTTTTTAGAGTCACTTCAAGCAAGAGCTTGCAAATCAGCCGGGGAGCTGACGCTGCGTGATATTTATATGCCTTTTTTTTTTCTTCTTCTTTTCAGTTTCATTCTTACCAGAAAGGCTGTAAAACTGGCCCATCTCAGTAAGGAAGAGAGGTAAGAGTTCGAAGGTGTAAATATTTCAGAAGCAAGTTGGTTCTCTGGGATGCTTCCCCACAGGAAGGTGTGTGAATATGTGCGTGCATGTGCACACACTCACATGCTCGGTGCAACTACCAATTGAGCTTTTAGCATAAACAGGCCAAGACACTAACGCTAATATCCATCCAGTTATGGATATTTCTAAATTTTCAAGTCCTGCCCACTCTTCCATGCTATGGCTTATCAGGTCTGGGTCTCTGTGTGAACTGAGAAGGTTTTTCCAAAGTTGTTCCCAGACTGCATCCCCACTGAATGGTGCTTCACCCCAGGGATATAGGGAGTGCTGACATATCTGGTATGGAGTGTCCTTCACATTCAGACTGGGTGATAAAATTTTTGAACCTCTGTGTTTACAGAAGTATAGTTTTTCCATTAGTTGGTGAAATGAACAAACGGGACTTTCTAAATGTGGTTTTTGGTATTGTGCAAGTGAAACAGGAGTTCTGCTTAGGAATGTGAGTAGTATTCTTCAGCTCATATTTTATTCTCAGCTGTAGTAAATCTGTAGGGATTTCATTGATTTATAGTGCTTTTCTTCTGGTCTTAGACCAGTGAACATGAGAAAGAATTGGCTCTGCATCCCAAAATAACTATAAAAAGATTTATTTTTTTAGACCTCATTGCCAAAATCAACGTTAATTTCCCAATCCCTCTGTCCATTTTGGGTGTAAGTTTTAGGCATCAGGATTTGAAATATGTATGCTAAGCTTAGAACTTGAAATCACACTTAAAAACAAAGCCAAGCATGACTTTCTTTCCAATGTGTTGCAATAAATTTGTTTAGGTTTTTTATAAGGACATCAAGAGCTGAGAGATTCCCCCCACCCACCCCTCCTTTTTTTTTTCTGACTCTGATTTTATTTTCATATAGGAAAAAGAAGATCTGTGAGGCATATGCCAGGGCACTGGGAATGAAAGAGGCTTTACAAGTAAGAAATGAATGCCTGCTTTCACCTCTGTTGTACAATAACATTGCTCCTTTGTTCTGGATGATGAAGCCAAAGTTCCTGGCACCTAAAATGTGTACCTGAAATTGCATGTTGTGCCATACAATCTGTACTCCCAAGGGGAGGGCAGCAGCATCTAGTACAGGATGAAAAGAACTGCCAGTCTCACTCTGTACAAGAAAAGAGAAGGCAGGGCATGTTTTAATTTGTCCTGTCATTTCCCCACGGGAGGCTGCTGTTTCTGTAAAAGCAAAAAAATTTGTTTTGTGCAGATGGATAGCATTAGCCAGATGACATGGCACTCCTTAGGTTTTTTTCCCCTCTTCAAAAGAAATCTGTTCTTTATTTCCAATTTGTCTGCCAGTGTTTCACTCTGTAATGTCTGCTGATGCTTACAGCCCGTGCATTATGAAGAAAAGAACTGGACCGAGGAGCAATATTCAGGGGGTTGTTACACAGCCTACTTCCCACCAGGCATAATGTATACCTATGGAAGGTAAAACAGAGAACGCTTTTCTTTCTAATTCACGTTTCTTAGCTCATGTTCAGTGAGATACCTGATGCAATAAAATTATGGTATATGTAGAATATGCCTCTTTCAGCTCCCCTACTCCCCAGCTAGCAAGGGTCTTGTTATTCATTTGAATAAGAGCAGAGTTTCTCTTGTGACTTTCAAGGAAACAAAACACAAAGTCACAAAGGGACCTGCTAGAGACGCACAAAACCTTTCCCAACTGGATTACTTATGGTATTTTGTGCTATGCAGTATTTGCAGTGGACCCCTTTAAAGCACAGTAAGACCTTGAGGGCACACATGAAGAGTCTCCACTGACTGTGTAGGTGGAGCACCAGGTTCAGGTGAAGCCCAGGAGCTCCTTAACTTGTCCAACATGGGGTTACATCCTGTGTCTGAGCAAAGATGTGTGTGGGAAGAAATAATCTGTCTTCTCTGGGGAAGCTGGTGTTGTGCAGACAAGGAAAACCTAGCTGGGGGTTAGATGGGAGCCCTTACACCAAGCACATCCTCAGTGGGAAAGGGAGCTCATTACCTACAGCTGGCTTGGCCGGGAGGCTTTTGCAGCTTTACACACCTGAGGCACTGGCTTATATGACCCTACAGAGTGAATGCAACTCCCTGAATGCCAAAGCCTTCAGCTGCCATCCCCTTTTGGCAGGACTTAGAGCCAGGCAAGTCCAGTCCAGTCTCCAAATAGAAGCTGATAGTAGTGACCCGTCACGGCAAAAACATCATTCATGTTCCTCTGTAATGGCAGGATGACAACAACCCTGCCATGCAGAAGACATAAATCTGTCAGCTGCACTGCATTTCTGGAGGCTGTTAGGATTATCCCTTATCCCAGCACTAAAACAAGGCCTGCATTACTGAGCTCAGAAGTGGGGCATGCTGATTTATGCCTTAGATTTTTCTCCCCCTCAGATCTTGAGTTCTGTGTACAGAAGCCAGCAGGTGGCCGTGCAGGGACAGCTTCTTGCACCGTGCTCCCAGCCCAGGGCTGAAGGGATTCCGGAGGACTGAAGCCGAGCGCTCCACCAGAGCCATAAATTGCTCTCAGAAGGATCATCGCCTTCCTGTTACTTGTCATCTGACATTCTCCATTTGTTTTGAAGGATCATTCGCCAGCCCGTTGACAGGATCTACTTTGCTGGCACGGAGACAGCCACCCAGTGGAGCGGGTACATGGAGGGGGCCGTGCAGGCAGGGGAGAGAGCAGCCCGAGAGGTACAGACCGTTGGTTTGCTTTCAACATCTCTATTAAAGGGCTAAAAAGGATTAAGCAGAGCTTGGAGGTCTGATGTTGTGCAAAGGCTCCTAGAATTGGCAGGGAGTGATCCCAGAAAACAGCATGAACAGCAAAAAATCTCCCCCCAGTCACAATATTACTGCACTGGAGAGTTAAAACAAAGCTCATGCCATTTGCCATGTCTAGAGGAAAAAAACCTTCCAACCTGATGCTACCCACAGATACAGCACCTCAACTTCTAACAAATGCATGTTTTAAAAGTAATCTGAGTCATTACAAATGCTCACAGTTATTTCCTATGCAGAAATCTGGAAACCTGAACATTGTTCTCATGTTTGCTCTATGCCTTCTAATTCTCCTTTTACAAAAGAGTACCGTTAGCTCAGCTTTATGAATTTGTAATGTGCAGCTCTGATAATGTCTAAATCTCAGAATGACACACACTAGGCTGGGTTCCCAGTCACAGTGAAATCCCTTTACAACAATCTGGAGGGAGGGAGGGAGGGGGAAAAAAGCACTGAAGGGTGTACATTAAGTTGCAACTGCTACATGGCAAAGCCACAGAGTTGTTATTTAAGGGAAAATTGGCCCTTTACTTCTGTGTGACAGAACTTCATGTTCGCCTTCTAATCCTCATTCATTGCTTTATTTCAAGTTACCTAATTTCTCTTTCCTTTTCTCCATGCCTGTGAGCAGTAGTTACAAAGATGGTGAGTTTGTCTCTTCTGGAGGCATTCATTTGCTCCCAAGAACCTCCATGATTGTTGCAATCAGTTTATTCTCAAGAAAAACCCTTGGTGAGCTTTTTACTGCCTGAACAGCCAAGACATGTCTTCATAATTCTATGCTGTGAAAGCCCCAGGGCTGCACTCTTTCTAGTTTGTGATCCAAGCACCATCACTTCTAACAGGCTTTATGTCCAAGAGCACATGGCAGTAACCTCACCTTGCTATTTCTCAAACATTCTCGAGAAAAAGCATTTTCACTTTTACTCAGAAAAAAAAAAGAAAACCAAACCAAATCAAACAACAAACCCCAACCAGACAAACAAAAATCAAAAAACAAACAATCAAAAAAAACCCAACAAAAAACATCTAGAGAATCTGTAGTAGAAATCACTGTACTTTTTCTGGTACAAAACACTTTCAGCTAGTCACAGTTAATGCATTTTATCAATATCACCTTGCTCTGACTTCCTCTGCTTTTCCAAAACTGAAAGTAGCCTGGGTCTTAATTTTTTCTCACGTGGTACAAATAATTTTTTCTTCTAGATATTGTGCAGTATGGGGAAGATCTCAAAGAGTGAAATTTGGATGCCAGAGCCAGAGTCAAAGGTAAAACAGACTTTCTCATTGTCACCCAGTCAGGCACACACCCTTCAGTCAGGTACATCCCTGTTTCAGTGATTCTATGGGCCCTATCCCCAGGAAAGGTTTTGATCACTTCATATGCTGATGGTATTAGTTTTTCTGACTTGTCCAAGGAATATTATTACCCCTGTCTAAGAGTTAGATAGCCAAGAGACAAGGACAATGATGTCAGAGCCTGGGGGACTGAAAAATCTGGGAAATCATCCTAGTTCTGCCCCGTCCCAGGCCATGGTTTTAAGCCAAATATGATGTCCTTCAAGTCACAAGGAATTCCATCTTCACTGCCCTGTTGCTATTCAGGATGATAGAAAATACATGTTTCACATCCATGACCCTTCTTCCCCTACACCAACTGGGTCCTTGGGAAAAACCTGTGGTCTCCCCAACCTCATGGGGGACATTTGCCACCTCTCTGCTTGCCTGGTGAAGGAGACCCTGCATTGTTACCTTCTCCTCTCTCCCCCAGGATGTCCCAGCTCGACCATTCACCACCACCTTCTGGGAGAGGAACCTCCCCTCTGCTCCAGGACTGCTGTGCCTGCTCAGCTGTACTGTGTGTCTCACCTCTGTGGCTGCTGCAGGGCTGTTTGCCTGTAAAAAGGGACTACTAAATAGAAATTAGCGGGGACCACATGCCCAGTGGAAGCTGAATACTGCCTCTTCTTACCTTTTACCAGATGAGTGTTATTTCAGAGAAAAGTGGCATGGACAGCTGGAAAGGGCAAAAGTTATTCTACTTGTGATTTTTCTTGTTGGACCCATAATTAATGCATCAAATCCACTGGAGTTGCTACCAGCTAAACAGAAATAAATCAGCTGTGGATGTGTTTTTTCAAATTTGCCTTTTTCTTGTCCGTTTGTTTTGGTATATTCCTAATACAGGCAAGGCAAAATGCAGATCACACCTTTTCCGAATTACAAAGAGGTCTTGGAGAATGTTTTTGTTTCCACTCAAGACTATTTTTCATCATACAAGATAATAAATGCCCTTATGTATTCACCTCAGTTAGCAGTTCTGAATATCCGAGGTTATTCCCACAACAACCCCGCTGCACAGAAGAGATTAGCTTGCCAATCAGAGGTAGAATTGCCAAATTAATTTCCAAATGCATTTGATTAATTATTAATCATCACGACGTGAAACTTCACCCCGAGCTGGATGAAAGGAGGTAATTAGCACAAAGCACATCACCACATGGCAAGGGAGGAAGCATGGCTGGACTTTATTCTGCCCACTGCCAAGCAAACATCTGCACTGATCTGTCCTGTGTGGTGCCTGATCTGGTGTGGCACGGCCGGGACGCGGCTCTTGGTCACTTGCTGGCCCGAGAGAGCACCTGATCCAGCCCAGCTGTGCTGTTACAGCACAGTGAAATGAATTAGCAAAGTGAAATCCCCTCTGACTTGCAGTAGGTGCTGGCTGTTATTTTCCAAATGGCAGCAGCTTCCTGGCTGCCTGTCAATCCGCTGCCCCTCGTTTTGCTCACAAGCCATACCGCCTTCTTCCAATAAGGAGAAATGTATTTGAGGCTTGAATTACTGCCTTGTAAATTACAGTAATTGGATGCATCTGCCTGTTCCGCTCTTATTATGTACAAGATGCACTTAAAATAATCACTTTAGTGTTTAACTGAAGTCTGGAATGTATGTTTCACGATGTACCATCATTATGTGGGTTTTTTGCCATGAATTTTGAGCATTGTACCTGTCCATGAACTCAACTGTCATTCAACATGGGTGAAATGTGCCTTTCAATAGCCCTGAAACCTTGATCTTCTTATAAACTTTTCTTCAGATTCTTTCTTGCTTTGTGTTTTTTAAGTCTGGGGAAGGTGGTGCTTCTCTAGTGTGTGAAGGCACATCACATGTGGCAGGCACCAAACGCTTGCTCTGTTCAATATAATCCATATGTACGTGTCAATAGAAATAGCTACCTGCCCCAGATGGCTTTTCTCTGGGCCTCTGGCTCAACCACATTCATGTGTCCTCTCACTTTTACATACAAAAGCCTTGCAGACAGCGTAAGTGCAGACCAATCTCAGCCTTGGTGCTGCTGGGCTCCACACCAGAAGCCTTTTCCAGAGGGAAGGGGTGTTTCGTGTGGCCCCTTGTTCTGAGACGTGAGCAGGGGCTGACAGTGCCTGAGTTAAGCACTGCACACAAAAGGTTGTACAGGCAGTGCAGTTCTCCTGAGCTACTTTGTTCAGTGTTCCAGCCATTCTGTGTGAGGATCAGCCAGTCACTGCTGGTTTCTCTGGGGCAAAAAAATGCCTGGATGGATTATCTATAAGAAGACTATCTACATTTTCAGCTTTGACTTTCCCATCTACCTTGAACTTACACACGCACTTCAAATTATTCTCACTGGCAAGGAGAGAACAGTCTCAGTAGGAAGCAGCAATGCTGGATTTTGAACACAGTAAGTGCAATATTAAATGCTTGTTTAAAGGACTTTTGACAGGTTGGTTTAGCATCCACCTTAGGAATATTTTAAGGGGGGAAAAAGGGACTAAGGCGAATTGCTGACTGACTCGAGGGCTCACTGCTGAACATGTTCTTCCCAGCTCCAACCATTTACAATCAGGGATTCCTGTGTGCAAGGACTACCCTGGTGTAGCCATGGTGCCTCCTTGGGGAGGGAGCACAGACTTGATCCTGATGAACCTTTTCTGATGGGAAGCAGTTTGAAGCCATCACACACTGCCCCCAGGGGGTATTTCCACCACCTGAAGAACACTGCCCATATCTGTTCAAAAATAATTCATCCATGTGGGTATTTGTAGCAATTAGAGCCATTCATTTTCGGGCTGACTTTAAATTTGACATCAGAATTTTGTGTGCACATGCAAAAGGGCCCCCAAATCATCTGGAATACACTTACAAGCCAACACCGTCCAGCTTCACTTTTCACCTCATCCATGCACATTTCTGTTGCAATTAGTTTGGGGTTTGAAGTACAAGTTCGACTCAGCTGAGCTCGTCTCAAGCTGTTAAACAGGGCCAGGTACAATGTTCCCCACTTCACGAGGAGAAGCACGTCTGACTGCTGTGGGATTGGCAAGCGGCAAGTGAAATGAAAGAGGTTGATTAAAATTGGCATTTCTGAAACTCCTGCAGCTCCCAGGCACCACGCTGCTGCAGAGAAAGGGCAGCGCCTGCCAGAGATTATAGACCAGTTCCCATCCTGCCTTAATGCCCTTTCTGACAATCAGACCAATTTCCCTGTTTAAACATTAAACATTTAGCTTAAATATTAAACAGCCAGGCATCTTTCTTAAACCAATTTTGAAACAGAATGGGACCGAGTTTATTACCACTGACAACTCTCCAAGAGGGCTGCTTGCTGGTATTAAATCCATGAGGATGAAGCATCAGGGAAACACCTCTTTCTTCTGGGGCCCAAGTGGAGTAATCACCCAGGCTGTGGAGTGGGAAAACTTTTGGTCATCCTCCCTAACCAGGGGTGCTAATTCCTTCAGTTTTTGGAGGAAGAACCCTGCACTCCCTTGGCACAGGTGGGAGGTGCTCTGACCTCTGTAAGTAAAGGGTGAAATGGGAAAGGCCAAGGTCCACACTGAGTCCATCAGCATCAGTGTGGGAGCTAAACTGCACTGACATGGAGATGGGGAATGGGAAACCTTAGGTGAGAGGGCTGCTGTTTGATGCTTGAAAGTAAAACAAACACCAGGGTAAGCACTGGCAGAAGGGGAGAGAGAGAGAGAGGAAAGAGAGAGAAAAAAAGACTAATTCTCCGTACTAGCAGTGAAATAAGATGCAGATAAATCAGGTGAACAGATAAATCAGGTGGTCCAAAATAAGCAAGCAGAAGTGATATACATGAGAAAACCTGCCTCTTTTTAATTAAATTGCTGGGTTTACTTACAGATAGCATACCAGTTTTGTCCAGACCCCAGGGATGGAAGGACACTCCTGTGAGACCCTCATGCTTCCCACCTCCTTTCTGCCCCACTCCCCATGGCTGCAGCTCCTGCCTGTGCAGGGTGACATGGCTGTTCCCTCCCTGGCTGCCATCAAGTGGTCTCATGGGCATGGAGAGCCTGAAACAGGGCAGCTGCTGGCTCAGCTGGAGCTGGAAGGGCAGGAGGAGCAGAAGGAGAGCCACTGACTGTTTTTTTAGCACATCAGCACAGCAACTCCTTCCTTCCCTCATAAGCTTCCTGGCATACAACCTCCAAAGTGCCCAGCATGGGAACTGACAACTCAAACCCCTCTGGTTGGAAATTCGCTGTGTGAGAGGTCTGGGAAGGGGCCATCAGCCTAGGAATTAAATGCCAGGTTGCAGGGGCTGTTTGCTTTGGAGCAGTGAAGGTGGAGGTTCCCCAGGTCAAGCAATGGCCCTCCAGTCACGCTCCTCATGCAGGGCAAGGGGAAGGTCTGACCAGATTTACCTGCCTTGCTAAAAGGTGCATCCAGCCTCAAAATGCTGAGGCACTGGAGCAGATTGCCCAGAGAACTTGTGCATGCCCCACCCCTGGAAGTGTTCAAGGCCAGGCTGGATGGAGCTCTGAGCAACCTGGTTTAGTGAAAGGTGTCCCTGCCCATGGAAGGGGGGTTGGAATGATTCCAACCCAAAGCATTCTATGATTCTATGAAAATCAACTCTGGGGAAGAAAGAGGTTGCTGCCTCCACTTGGTTTCTTTGCTAATCATTCACCAGCAATACTTTTCAATCAGGGTTTGATCCAGCCCCTGGTTTCACACTTGATCTCCTTTCCAGGATCAAACATACCCCAAACTATCAGCAAAGATTAGCATTTTATATCTGAATAAAAATACCACCCAGTGTGATGTGCCAACATTGTGCAGCCTGGCAGGTCTAAACATCCAGGTTTCCTGCCAGTTGATTCCCACATCCCATTGACCAGGCTCTGATACCTGAGAGTAAGGGCTTTCCCCATCTGGAAACCACACTGGGATCAAGCTGGGGACTGGTTTTATGCTCTCTGCACAGAGGTCAGCTCCCAGCTCCTGACAGCAGCATCAAGAAATAGAAAAATGGACAAACCCAGGGAGCTCTCTTCCATGGAAACATGATTCTAGTCAGTTTTCTTCTCTTCCTTGTGGGCTTTTTCTCTCCCACAAAGCAGTTGGAAACAAACAATTTTGCTTTGTAAATGCTCCTTGCAACAGTTGCCTTTCACTTACACACAGAGAAAGCAAATTTCATCTTGGTGAAAATCCAGGAGGGGTAATCAAATGTGCTCTTTGTGAGTGAATTGTAACTTCTCTTTTTTCCCAGTCAGCTCCTGCCCTTGGCAATGAATACTTTGGGCTCCAGTTGTAATTCCTATTCTGCTCTTTATTTGTAGCACTTGGCTTTCCAGGTTCTGTTCCCTGTTTCTTGCTCTCCTTGTTTTGTTTTGTTTGTGGCTTTCTATTTGCTTCATCTTGTGTAACAGACACAGAATAACCAAGGACACATAGAAGGAGCAGGGAAAAAGGTTCCCAAGTAAGAGCACATTACTTATGAGAGGAGAGGGAAGCTTTAGAAGAGCAGTGGTGGCACCTTGGTGGGTGCCAGAGCAGGTCAGCAGTGCCTTCAAGCTGCCCATCTCCACTCCCAGGGTCCCAGGGATGTGACGTGTCCCAGACCACAAGCATGAACTGCACTGCCTATGAGCTTACTGAGCACAAGAAAATATAAGGCAGATGTCCTTTGTCATCTCTATCTTCCCACTGTTCATGTTTATGAAATACACCTGTGAGCTCTGCTGCCACTCACAGTACAAGAGGGCAGCTGCCACTCAAGAAGGGTTCGAAAATGAAGCAAAGGACGTAATTACTGCCTGTGTTGGCATTTGGACTTCCATGCCCAGACCATACACTTGAAAACTCCTTGGATTAGAGCCTGAGCATCATCATTTTCATCAAAATATCAGTTAAACCCAGGAAAATCCAGGACATCTGGCTGAATTCCAAGAGGCAGAGCCTAGCATTTGAGTGGGAACTACTTTTAGCAGGCAGCAGCTGCAGGGAGCTTCGCTGAAGCATGCCTGGCCACCCTCCTGCTGCTCAGCAGTGTGGCACAGCAGGGCTCAAGGCTGAAATAAAGGCTGCCACCCTCTGGCTACCTAATAGCAGTATTTTATCACCTCACAAACAAAACGGTGGCAGAAGCTTAACACTTCGATTTGCAGGGAGGTCTCAGCGGATATTTCTGCATTGATGTTTAATATTCCCATCAGGTACTGAAAATAAACTCTGGAGTGGAAACACAATAAAGGAAAGGGATGCAAGTCCACAGCTTCAAACAGCAGTTCCCACCCATCCTCAAGCTCTGATAAGCCATACTGGAGGAGGCAGAGAAAGGCAGGCTTCAGCCCTGCAGCCTCTCCTTCCTGGCTCTAGCCAGTCTCCGTCAGAATTCAGGGCAGTGAAATGGTTGTGGCACTACCCCTCTGCCAGCTCCACAGGACTTCCTCCAAAAGGCAGCTGAAATGCTTTCTGCTGCTTGGCAGCATGAAGCAGCTGGAAGAAAAGTGTGAGCACAGATCCTAAATGCACTGTCCATTCCCCTCCTGTGAGAAGGTGATTTCTTTGGAGGCAGTTTGCTTTACAGAGATAGAGGTGATGGCCCAAATACGCACGGTCTGCAAAATTACTCTGGCCAAACTCCATCTCATAAGGAAACTATTGGGAAATAATGTAGTTTCTAATTTAGTTAAACATTCTTTTTGCACTTTGGGCTGAATTGGCAAGTGAAGGCTTGTGGAGTAACACCTTCCCTTGATTTTGATTAAGTACAAGAATACATTTCAATTGTTTAAGATAATGACTGCACAGCCCGATGGGACATCTCACTGCCTCAGACCTGGAACAGAAGTTACCACATCTGAAATTATAATGTAATTTCTGCTAAATGCAACGCTGCTGTGTGAAGTGTTTTCTTACAACTTGGAGCATATGCAAATCGGGAGCGAACAGCCTGAGAGCTGACAAGGATGCCCCAGCGCATTATTAATATGTTTCCTTTTCTCCCCTCCTTCCCATCCAAGCACCAGAGCTGAATCCCATCAGACGGCAGTGCAGGAGCAAACTGAGCCATTTGACAAACCCAATCAGCCAAAGGCTGGTGTTTCTGCTGGTACCACTTCCTCAAGTGCTTCTTCAAGACTCTGCTGCCTCAGGGAAACAGCACTTGATGAGACGCCCCCGTCCCCAAAGTTACTACTGACGTTCAATGCCATTGTGTCCTTGGGCAGGTGAGGATGGTCTGTGTTTGATCAGACCCTTTTTGCTGTAGGTCAGATGAATGGACCACTTGGATTCAGATGAGGTTTTTTTTCCCCCCCTCAAACTTGCAGGGATGGTGGGAGGGAGTCTACAGAGCCTGTAGATGCCAGAGTAAATGGAGCTGAATGGATATGGATTATTTTGCTAGGGCTGTTCTGCTGACAAAGGATTAGAAACATCACTAATAGAAAATTCACTGTGCACACAGGGAAAAGAAAACCCCCTTGATGAAAGCTAATACCCTTTGCTTCTCAATTAGAAATGGTATCCCACATTCTGCCAAGATGCAGAGTGAGGCTGTCTTGGACTCAGAACAACTTGGTTTGCCTCTTTCAGCGGTGCCAGAAAGAATGGAAAACTGGGATCAGCCAGCATGGCCCTGGGTAAAGACCCAGTGGATGAGAGTGGGTGTTCCACAGCTATTATGAGAGCTAACAGGAAAGACGTGAACCTGTGGGAGTAGGTCCCGAGGGTACAAAGTTGATCATAGGACTGGAGCACCTCTCCTATGAAGACAGGTTGAGAGAGCTGGGGCTGTTCAGCCTGGAGAAGAGATGGCTCTGGGAAGACCTTATAGGACCTTCCAGTACTTAAAAGGGGCTACAGGAAGGCTGGAGAGGACTTTTTTCCAGGCCCTGTTGTGATAGAACAAGAGTTTTAAAACTAAAAGAAGATAGATTTAGATTAGATATAAGAAAGAAATTTCTGAAAATTAAGGTGGTGAAACACTGGAACTGGTTGCCCAGAAAAGTTGGGGCTGCCCCATCCCTGGAAACATTCAAGTCCAGGTTGGACCAGGTTCTGACCAGCCTGATCTAGTTGAAGATGACCCTGCCCATGACAGCGGGTTTGGACTACCTAATCTAGAGAGATTCCCTCCAGCCCAAACTATTCTGTGATTCTATGATTCCACTTAAAATAATTTCTGAACTTTTTCTCGCCTATCCACAGAAGAGCTTATTGCTCCTGACTGTTCAAATCATGCACACTAAAACCAACTTACAAAGCTTCATACTCAGGTGTTTTTACATCTTAATTTGGCACTCAGCTGCTAACTGAAGGCTTTTCTAGCAAACACTGCTAATATTATGACTAGAATATCATGCCTTTGTTTCCAATGACAGAAAAAAAATAATTGTATAGTCTGCCTTCATAAAGGACAGCTGTGTATTAATATTTTATATGTGCAGCTATCTATTAACATGCAGCTTATTACCTTGCAATATATTACATTCACAGAGCCTACATTATCCCTGTTTGCATTTCTTCAAAACTAAATACCCCAAGAAGCAACTAATTGCCATCGTCAGTTAGTGGGAGGCAGAAGCTGCCTGGTTTGGTACCCAAAGAGCATCTGTCCCACTGCGCCGGGCTGGTTTAGGACACATTTCCTCTCGGGCCTCTGGGAGAGTTGACTCCTTTTGGAGGCTGGAGAAGGTGCCTGCCAGTGTCTGAGAGGCACAAGGCAACTGTGTTTTGGGTCATGAATTGCTCTCTAGGTGGGAAAATATGTACTCTTTGCAGAATAAGTGATACACATGCATGAGATAGAAGTTAATTCCATGTATTTCAAACGTATAACTGAGATACTGATTTAGAAACCCCGTCCATTTAGATATTCTCTGACATGGAAAGAGAGAAGAACATGTCTGTAGGAGTCCTACAGTACCTACAGTACCTCTCCCTGCTCACCACACAGAGCAAGACCAGCCAGGAAAGAACAGTGTCTTTTTTCTAGCAGATACCAAACCATACCTTGGTTATACAATCTGAGGCCAGTTTCACCTTTTATTCTCGGATGCCTTTGTTTTCTGAGGCAATTCCACAGGCCTGGGGGGAATTTATTCTGCCTTGAGCCAGAATGTGAAATTCATCACTCCCTCAAACATTTTGGGATTTGCTCCAGATGAGCAATTGGTATAATTACACAAGACAAAGGAAAAAAATGATCTAATGATCCTCAGTTCTCATAGTAGCAGCGAGCTTTGCATGATTTAGCCAAATAATTTGCAAACACGTCCTAATCCCTTCTAAACAATGAGTGGGATTTCTAATTGGTTTCCTGGGAAATCATATTTGTATCTTTAATAGATATTAAACAAAATGGATTTCTCCTGTATTAATCTGTCCACATTAATTTACTGTATGCTGGACTGCTGGAAATAATGAAGTGCCCCTTGGCTGACATAGTCTGTTTGACTTGCACACTGAAAGCTTTGTAAATAAGGAAATTGTTAATAACACCATTTCAGTTGCCTCCTCTGGGATGCTGCAGCATGTGTCTGAACAAAGGGTTAAAGAGGTAGGGCAGATCTGACCCAACACAGCAACGCTTTAGAGTCATAACCACTTGCTGGCTGTTTGAAGGGCTGTGAAATGGATTGTTGGTTCTGACATGTGTCTTAGGGGATGGATGCTTTACAGAGCGTGCAGAGGATTAGTTGTGGGTATTTTCTTTCACGGTACTTGTGCTCCTTTATAACTTGTAATACTGCAAGTTAAGCCCATACAAAGAGCACTGCACACTTTTGATGTTTCTCACAGGGATGGTTATGCTTTTTCCAGTATTCATGGCCTACGGTCCCTTCCCGAGACCAAATTTGTTCTTCACTTACATTATCTCTCCAGTACTGACACTGAGCTGATGGGTGAAATTAAACCTGTGGTTTCTGTCTCTCTTTTCTTCCAGGGTTTTTATGTTTTCACCACAAAATATTTGGTACGAGGACTGTTTCTTTCCATGTTCAGTTTCAGCCACACACCACCTGCCCTCGACCCTTATGAGCATCCATAAAATGTGTCCCTGCCCATAGTGTTCTGCTAAACAAGGTGCTGTTAGAGGTGTGTGTTTATGATGGGAACACTCCAACCCCCACCCCCACCCCCCCCGCAATAAAATCTAATTCTTACCTGTAAGACAGTTGGTCATCTACATTATTCCCAAATGTGGTTTGATTTCTTTTTTGTAATTGTGTTTTTTTTTGAGGGGGCAGAAGCGGTTTTTTGCACTTTTTGGGGGTTGCTTGGGTTCTGGGGTTTGGGTTTTTTTTATCACTCTATCCTTTTTCTTTACAGAGCTTGCTTTACTGAGAAAAGCTGAAGATACCTCACAAGCTTCAGTGTGAAATGCAAAACGTTCTGTTAGTAAGTAACACTCACCATCATCAACCAAGTCAAAAGGAACTCCCACTAAAGAAAAGCCTCACACAATACATGTGACATGACAATATTTATTGATTCTAATTAAGGTTAAAAAAAGTTCACCAGCTGTCAGATAAAAATATCTGCAGAGCCTATTGAAAAGGGAGCTGAAGAAGGAAACCAAGGGAGACAGTCACCACAGAGGCACTTTAGAAAATGCTACAGTTATAAAAGGCACAAATTCATCACACACAGAGCACATATATTCCTGCAAAGTGAAGTCACTCTTTTTTTTTTTGTTTTTTTTTCCAAAACACAGAGGCAGGCATCACTGAGCACTGACCTGCACATGACCACAGGAGACACGCTAAAAGCAGCAGTCTATGACAACGCCTAAACAATTTGACTGTAGAGACACTTTGAAAGCAAGACTGCTTTGGCTGTCTGGTTTTTACAATCTGTTCTTCAACAGAAGTAAGATCAAGGTGACCTTAAGGTGGTGGAGATGGGAGAGGGAACGTCAGTTCATTTAAACACAGGTCAGGTTTATTTGTGAGCATCTGTAATCTGTGACTTAAGTGGGTTTGCTTCTTGCCCAAGAGCAGTGGCAGATCTGTCATTTAATCCTGGCTCCCTTTTGCATCCAAGTACTCGTGGAGGACATAGAACTCCCTCTTCTTCAAAAAAAGTCTTGAAAAAGAGGAAAAAAATAACCCTTAAAATTTTTGCACATCTGTGAATTCTCCCTCAGTGAAACAACAGTCCCACTGAGGACACGGTAAGATCATTTTAATAGAAGACCTAAGCTTCTCTCCAGGCCTCGGGTTCCAGTGATGGACAGTGCTCGGGTATACACTTAACTGTGACTGATGTCTTTGTATTGACAGCAGATGTGCTATCTAGAATCAAGATCTGCACCAAGAAAAAAAAAATGCACTAGATGAAGGAAAGACAAAGGGGCTGCCTCAGATTGCTCACATCCTTGTTACTGTCGAGCAGTTTATGCAATTAGCTTCCAAGTACTTTGGTTATCACAGATTTTCATGCCATAACCCAACACCCTTTGAAATATACAGTTGCTATCAGAACAGTGTACATGAAAGTAAACCTCTTTTTTTTTTGTTTTGAAAACTCTGAAGAGCATTACAAAATATGCATGGTAGCACAATTCAGTTCAGAAGAGACACGTACACTTATTTCCATGGTTGTTCCGATAGCACATTTTACAAAGCTGGTAAACTGCTGGAACTTTCATGATAGCAGTTGTCTCATCAAACTCCTTAATAAATTAACAATATAGCACGACTGGTTACCCATTAAACCAGACTTCATTCCTCTCTTTGAAGAGTTGGCAGGAATTTTAATTTGAAAACGTAAGCCAGTCCTAACAGTTCCCTCTACCCAAGGGGAAGCAGCTTGATTCTCAACCTACACCTGTCAATTCACTCATCACACTGGTATCCATGTACACAAAGTGCCATATACTCCTTTTACGTGGAAAACGTTGAGAAAACGGAAGCAAATCCTTTTTTCAATCCCACAGTCGTAGTAAGATCCACAGCATAATCATAGCAAGACACGTCTGTAAAGACAAAGAGAGCCTTCCTAACGCTCTGGCAGTCTGCAAGGAAGAAGACAGAGACTTTAGTGTGTTAATACAGATGGTACAATTCAGAGCTCCCAGCTCCAATAAGATTTGGCTAGAAATCCCAGGGAACCCAAATTTAATTTGAGATTTCGAGTCCCACCTACTTTTAGTTGTGGCAGAACAATATGAGAAATGCTTTGTGGGGTTTTGGTTTTTTACATTTTTCTTTCACTTTGAAACTAAGAATAAGAAATGTTGGTAAGTACAGAAAATTTTCAAATTTTTTTTTAATTGATCAGTCTCATGAAAAGCTTATGATTCAGTTCACTTCTAACTACCTAACTTCTGATTTTGCTTGGAATTTCTGCCTCAGTGGCACACAGTTAGTTAGACTGAGACAAACCTCTGCCAGAGTCAGGAGCAAAGAAGAGAGAGATACATTTTGGATGTGAATAAAACCAATATATCCTCATTAGTTTCATGAATCTGCTCCCCTGTAGGGAACTGAAGAGTATTGCTAGGGCAGAAGCAGGACCTGAATTCCAAACAGTTTTGGCAGGGAAATAATCTGCAAATGAAGTAGCTCTTTATATATTAAGTGTGCATTCACCATCTAGCACTTATAAATATCGGGGCCAAGACTTTAAGAATGTTTTCCCAAATTTAGGTTCCCGTGTTTATTTCTGGCCTAAGAATTGTCTGACTTGCAAAAGCTCTGAATTGCCCATCCAGCTTTCGGTTCCTAATTCATTTAGTAAATAAATCCCACGGGGAGGAAGCCATGTAGAAGCACTCTGCAGTAGGCAAATGTCCCAGCAAATTAGAGCTCTGTGTGATACAATGAGAAAGGCCATATGTACACTGGCTGCACTGTTCTGACTTAAAGATCTTTATGTCTGGAAAGTTCCCCTATGCATTTTAAAAGGCTGTTATGAGGATATTCAATTGTGATAAAACCCAAGCTGCTGCTACAAGATGTTTAACTGGCCTATCAAGTTAAAAAGAATGAAACCTGAGGGCCAGAAAACGACGTGCTGCTCACAAATATTACAGCTTTCGAAGTAGTTCAATAAATTTCCGTGGGACTATATGGAGAACAAAGTACTACTCTGCACAAGCAAGATCAGATGCTGGCCCAAAAAGCCTGCCTGAGACTGCTGGTACAGTTCTTCTACCGTCTGCTCACACTAGTTGAATTTATTATTATACTTCCCTCATTGGCCTTTTACTGAAATGTAATATTTTTTTTACATATAAATTGGCACTGTTTGAAGGGAGAAGTGCAGCAAACAGGCCAGGAAAAATTCCAGATGTCTCAAACTCCGTGTGTGCACCAAATCCTGTTCTCAGCTACACCTGTGTCTTCTTGGTTTGTGCTGTGCAGATGTACCACAACAGAAATACCCACAGCAATGTATCAACACACTGACATGTAGGCACTGAGGTTTTGGTAGTTGCTTTTTTTTACTTCCCCTCCTGCACCCTGCCTTCTTTATTTCTTCTTTTTTTTCTTTAACACTGTTTGAAAGGTACCAAGCTACAGAGGGCAGAAGCACTTGCATGTGACTCTCCTATCCATGGTTCTCTTTCATGTATCATTTAGATCCTTGATTAGTTAAAAGTGCACAGTCAGTACAACACAGCACAGCAGGCAGAAGTGGAAGTGCTAATCCCATCAATATGGTTGTTAGGAGAGACTGAAGCTCTGAATCAGCAAAGCTGTGTTCAGCACGAAGGGGGCAGATAAGTTGGGGGGCGGGGTGTTGAGGTTTTGGTGTCTTCTTTAATGCAAACACTACATTTTCAGGCCCACTGTGCCCCACCAGGCAAGAGACAGCCTCAAGGTGTTCAAAGAACAAATTTGAGTAGCTGAAAGAAAGGAAGGAGTTAGGAAAAAAAGTATATAAGAGAGTTTTTTATGGATGGCTCTACAACTTCATGGAGTAGGCAGAAGGCAATCTATTCTCTTGCTATCATCCTGCAGTAACTTAGGAAGCTAAAAGAGGACCTTGAAGACAGAGAGATGTCAGACAGGGTGAAAAAGGTTTGAGAGGCTGTGCCTGTACTTTAGCACAAGGATCCCCATTCATATTTAGGTCCAACAGCCTAATCCATACTGGATACACAGCAGCTATGGGCTGGTTTTCCAGGTAGAGGAGTTTTCCAGGAACAGACTCAACTAGGACATGAGTTCTGCTGTTCCAGGCAGTTGTGAACACAGGTGGGGAGCCAGAAATTCAACTACACTTTCAGAGGCAGTAAAACCATTGCCGTTTAACTCACTGTAGGACAGAGACCATTAGAAATTCCAGCATCCTATGGCCACACTTGTGTAGTTTAGATGGATAAATTTGGCCTGACTTGTCCCTTAGGTGCTGCCTGGGCTCTGGACACATGGGTAACAAAACCACTAAAAAGTTCATTACCAGTAATTTGCATGAACTACCTAGTTATCCTTTAAGCTTTGGATTTCTTTACCACACAGAAAGGCAAAAATCTTTTGTTTACAACTAGAGATTGTGTTGTTGTATAGTACTGCACAAAAAAGAGTCTGTAAAGACATGGAGTTCATGGTGTGGTTCAGACATACGTGTAAAAACAACTGGAAATCTCATCAGAATAGGTTCATGAGAACAGTCCCTTCTGTTCTGAGATCTGGATAAAAACTAAGCTGATAACACTTGGCAGGGTATCTTAGAAATTCAATAACCAAAAATCTACTGCTAGAAATAGGCCTGGATTCAAGGGCTTCTTTTTCAATATGGATCCCCTCCTTTCTTT